>JAZFAU010000199.1:1827500-1872638 GCA_037178615.1 Dione vanillae
AAAAGTTATTACTCATTATATTTAATTAGATCAATAATTTTATTTGCCCTACCTACTTATTACCTATACTTAAGGTGTTAATATTATCGTGTCTAGATTTTTCATTGCCTTTTATCACGTACAATTGTACCTTTAAGAAAGTACGTGGAATTTGCTCTCGCATTATAAAATACGTGATTTTATTTAGTTGAACTTGATAGAAATCTGTATCTGATTAGAAATATGTACTTGAATTAAAATTATAATACAGATTTATTTGAAAATTTAAAAAATAATAATGCCTCTAATATATCTTTGAAGGCTATTTTATTTCCTTTATATTAGAAAAACTTATCTATTGAATAGATATAAAATTACATAATCAGCTAAATCACATCACGCTATAATCAAGAAGAGTTGTAAAAACAGAGCCAACTTAGGGAAGACCTAGGATAATTGACCAATTATTCGATTCGACGTGTTTCTTTTGTGTGATTTTGTGTTATTAGTGATTATTGGCATCTTTTCGAAGCTATTGCGCTTTAAAAACACCATCACAAAAGACTTGAAACATAGTGTACGAGTAAAAACTTACTAAATTTTTAAATGTTACCCAATTTTATTTAGTTAAGTCACCTTATCAAGTACTTAGGCAAGTAGGCAGAACTGCAGGAGCCATAGAAACCTAGTGTTAAGACACTTCATTCACATTGAGGTATTCGGCATTGCGTGGCCAAAAAAAAAGAAAGTTAAAATGAAATAATCCATTCTCTCTGAGTGAAAATCGAATTCACTCACTTTCATAAGGGAACGGTTGACGTATAGCCCCTTTCATAAATTAGTCTAAAAATCTGAAATCACCTTAGAATTAAAAAAGCAGCGCCTTTCCTGCAGAATACAAAATTCAGACAAGCTGGCTGACTCACGTTTTGGACAATAAGTCAATGATGCCCGGTCTCCCCTATTACTTTTTTAAGCTTACATTGCGTGCGCTGTAGAAATGATTATAGTTACGCAAAACCATTAAAGAAATTATTAACAATTTAATATACCTATTAACTACGTATTTAAAATCTGAAAATATGAGGTAATCTTGAATAAAGTACTCTTTGTTTTGTTAAGAATTTGTTTGATGAGTTGTTTATATATTTTCTTTTTTTTTAATTTTAATAATTCATTCTGCCCGTGTGGTAATCAAACCTACAGTCGTCGCATTTACGGGCAGACGTTGTGCCGCCGCGCCACAACAGCAGCATCAATGATTTCTTATACTATCTTTACTTTAAAGCAATTAAAGTAATATATTGTACATTTCAGTTTTTGTTTTAGTTTATGCATGTATATTATATTTTGAGTTACTTTGTTCTTTGTTATTATAGAGGGGTTATTTTAAAATATATATTTTGTAATTACCAGCCTAATTAAAAATCTTAACACAACTTGTCCAAGTAAAAACGTCATCCTTGTGTATTATTCACGCCTGTTTACGTTTAGACTTTCATTTAGTCTTGTCACGTTTTGCCAATATGTGTTATATATTAAATACTCAGATTACAGAACAAATAGATAGAACCTCACCGTAACACGATGTGAAACCACTTTTAAATTTATGTCTGCGTGGCAACTAGTACAGATATGGAGAAGCATACGTAAATACGCGTAAAGTTGAAAACTTGGAAAAAACCCTTCTACTACAGTAAATTTTAATGGTATTATGTTTTAATTAATTATATAATAAATATAGTTTAAATAACAGTCGATAACGTCGATATATATTCTTATTATAAAATACAAATTTAAAATATACTTAAGAATTTTTATCCATTTTGATAATATCATTGTTAAGTACATTGTTAAATACTTGATGTATTGACATAAAATTTTACAAGCCCTTTATACACCAATTGAACATCAGTTTCTGATATCAATGCAATCGTACCTTTAAATACTTTTGATTCTGTTCTTATTAATTTTATTTCGTGTTCAACTCCAAAGTGTTCATCATCATGTTCTAAGCTTATGAAAGTTATTTTCCTTTAAAACTTTTTAAAAATATTTCAACTATTAAACAAAACTTGAAACAAAAAATATAAACGTAGAAAAAATTGAAATAGAATAACTAATAATTGAAAGTACAAAAGTATCCCATTTTATAAAATAGAAATAGAAAAATCCATCTTCCTCGAGTGGGAATCGAACCCACAAACTGTCGCGTTTGCAGGCAGACGCTTACGCCCCTGCGCCACCACGGACCTCTGCAATTATTTAAACAGCTTTTTGGGGAAACATAAATATAGTTTTGTTACATTAATAATATTTTTATGTATGTATCTTTTTGGTTCAAACAGTAATATATTTAATCAATGCCTATATAGTGCTGTTTGATAAACTATGCCATTTACAAGATTTAGGTCAACAGAAAGTTAACAACAACGTATAAAAGTTGTAAAACAAAACTTCACTTAGAGACCATATACACTCCTGTATAAAATGAAATAAATACCATATTAAATGTGTGTGAGTGATATAGCCATAAATTTTGGATTCCTTTTGGAATTTTCTCTCTCTCTCTTATGCTTTCTGTTGTTTGTAATTTTTTAACTTTAGGATTTTAACCCTGTAGGCTTAGATGATTCGACGCTATTATTACAAATAGCGATAAAAAAGAGAAGCATAAACCCTTATATGTTTTGATTAAGATGAGTTAAAATTTGATTTTTTGCTGCTTCATGTTCTTAGGCCTGAAGATATGAGAAAATGATCTTGACAGACGGACAGACAAACAGACAGAAATATAGACAACAAAGCGCTCTACTTTTTTCTTTTGAATTACCACTGTAGAGTATCAACAGCATACCAAAACTTAACAACTTTCGTTTTTAATTCGAACTAACGAACAAATACTACACATTAAACTAGTTGCTCCCGTGAAAAAATAACAAAAATGCAGTTAGAAATTCTTTAAAGTCATTTTAGTTATTTCAATTTGTGTATTTTATTTAACTTACATAAATATGTATGTTAAATAAAATACATCCCACCATCTGCACTCGTGGAACTCCACTACTGTGCGGTTCCGTTTTTTTTATACTTTTTCCTACATTATTTTGTTTTTAATTTCAGGTCAGTCAATCGAAGGTTTAAAAGACTTAGTACAATTGTCACCGTGCAAGAAGGTGCCATGTCGTCTAAAGAAAGGAACGAACCAACATATCACCATAACATTTACCCCAGGTATAATATAATTTTTATTTTTCATTTACTAATGTTTATTATTGAAGTACTACAGACATATTTGGTCCGTACCCCTTTCAAACTACAATTATTTTGTTTATCTAAAATATTAAATCTTTACATGCCCTTGTATATCTTAAATATAACTACTTAGACTTTTGTATGTTGTTTTATCAGATTAAAAAGCCGCTACCGATTTTATCTTTCTATATAAGGGAAGGCAGTGCACACTGAGCTAAGCTCTATCTTAGCAGTTTATATTTACCTTAATTTAATATAATTTGTAAGAATGAGCGAGTTTGTAATTGCTACCGTCTTGTCGCAGAGGCGTAGCGTCTACCTGTAAATGCGACGGAGTCTGTGGATTCGACACTCACTCGGGGAAGATGGATTTTTCTATTTACATTTCCTTAGCACTGGAGTCTGGAAATTAGGCAAAGCACGGTGTTTAATTTCGCCACTCAACACCACACAACACTTTTTCCAAGCATTGGAAAAAGGCGGAAAACAGGGACAGAGAGAGCAGGAATAAGCGACGAAGTGTCTGTGCAATAGGTTCCTATGATTCTTTTAGTTTCCTCGGCCTATCCTGCCATATGCGGGATAAAGCGTGAAGACATAAAAAAAACAATTAATAAAAATCAGACAAGTAATGTAATTTTATAAAAAAATATTTATTATTTTGCAGAGGTCGATATAGATGAAATAAATGACCACGTGGTAGCTGATGTGTTTGGCGTGTCGCTGCCTTTCGTAGGAGTCGACGGCGCTTCCATTTGTGATAAAGTTGAAACGGAAAGTGGAGAGAAAGCTTCATGCCCTCTTAAAGCAGGCACTAAGTATATATATAAGGATAGTTTCCCTGTTCTTAGCTTCTACCCTTCTATAGAGGTAATGGTACACTGGTCGTTGGTCAATAAAGGAAAAGATATTATCTGTTTTGAAGTTCCCGTGAAAATATCTTAGATTTATTTAAGAGACGGGCCGTTATAATTATTTAATGAAAATGCGAATACGCCTCAAATTAACAGTAAAAGATTAAATAAAGCGTATTTTAAAATACGCTTTATTTATTTTTTTTACTTTCATACAAATTTATACAAATCTGTTTCAGTTGTTCAAAAGTATGATTATATTTGTTGTGGGTTGAGGGTAAATTTACACAGAAGTACAGTAATTGATCTACTATTAAATATATAAATATTTAAATAAAAGCAGCTTTTAAGTAAGGAAATCAATTAATCTCATATTTTCAAAAAAACTTTTTTTACGACTGTCTCGTTATCTGGAGTCTGTACTAACACATTACCAAAAGTAACGTTATTATTTAAATTTGATACAATCGGAACTTAAGTTTCATATTATCACGTATGGTGTTTAGTGATCCACCACAAGTGTAATATAGTTTTTTTAACATTTATATAAATATGCGAATAATAGTTGTCTAATAGAATGAAGAAAATATAAATTCGTCCATAGTCATTGTGTTATAAATTATAATAGAACAAATAAACTTATGTATTAGACTAAGATTTTTAAATATAAGGTCTTTCAAGAAATATTTACTTGTTTTATTTTTATTAAAGTTTTATTAAAAAAAATATATTATACAAACTCGTGTCTTTTACCTCATGCTCCAAATTTATAAATGTAAAAAGATTTACGTTACATCAATACTTAATACTTTATATGAATTAATTTTTCTTTACTGGTGTAATTACGGCGGGAACTTCAAAACACAGTACGTCTCGCGTGCCGTCGTTAAGACCCCAATGGACTCGTAGAGGAACTTGTGGATAAAACAGTTCTATCGGAAATGAATTAGTGTATACATATTCCTGGTTGGGTGCTAGCGGGCAGGGCGCTGACTCCCCAGTATCTGCTCGCTTGACCTGCGCACACGCACTCACTCCCGATACGCCGACGAAAGGAAGAGGTAGTCCACCGATTAAAGCGTACACATCGTTTGTAAGTTTTGTTATTTCATGATCTGAAAAATTATTATTTATGAAATTATGTTTATATATTCAAATTTTTTATAACATTTTTTCGTACAATTAGTACGTGGGTTCTAATTTTTTACAATTAAATTTTCATAATACTAAGTCGACGTGCAGGTTTTGTTTATAGAGTAATTAATTCTCATCCTGTTTCTCCTGATTTAAAATTATTAACCGTGGCGGTGACACACCGACAAAAAGTGAATCTTGAATTCTCTTTTATTTGGAATTTACCTACAGATGTATGGCACCATAAAAATCATGTGTATTTCCTTATTGTAAAGGAAAGCAAATACAATTGGAATGCAATAATGAGAATATGAAGTTGCGATTCATTTTTGAACTAAATTCATTAGCATGTAGTGAAATATATTTTGAACCAAATTAGTAAGGTAGGGGGTGGTTTGCGTATAAACACACTAAATAAAATTAATAAGCATATACATAAAATTGTGAATTTTACTTAGAATTCTTAAAGCGTCGTAAGCGTACTCCTTTAATGGTCCGTAGTATTTAGCTTGTCTGACTGCTGCGGGTAGAATATTCTACAAGTAGACAGATTTAACAGCAAGGACATTTGAGTAAAATAAAGACGAGTGGCTTTTTTAAAATATTTGGACCAGAGAGTGAAATTAAGACTTAATCTGAAAAGACACGAACGCTTAATTGTTCCTTTTTGAGGTTAAGGTAACAATTATAATCAACAAAATCTAGAATTGAGGAGAGATTCTGCCAGCACAACTTTAGTGAGAATGGGTTGAAACTTACATAGTTACGTAATAATGCAACAAAGAAAAATAATTCTCGACTTATTTTACAGATTTGTGGTTTCCGAAAGATGGAGAGTTTTTTTATCTTTTTGGTATAAGGAATTATTTACCATCAGACGGTATAATAGGCAGGTAATCGTTCAAAGAGATTTGACTTGTAAGCCTTAGATTGCCTATTAAAAAAGTATGTGTTTTCTTGGAATATAATGATATTAAAATCCAGTGATTTGTTTGCAGTGTAACGCGATCTGTATTTGCAAAACCTCAGCATACAGAGCTTAGGAAGTAGCTAGATTACTACAGAAGTAAATAAAAAAATAAAATAAGAGAGGAGACAACACGCCATCTTGCAAGTACCGGGAACCATTCAGAAGAGGAATCCTAAATTTAAATAAATTGTTTGCAGCCATACAAGTACGAGTGAAACCTACGAAGATACATAATTGCTAATAAAACATCAAACATTGATAATATATAGAATTTATAAAAAATTGACTTTAAATATCTTTCTTTCGATATATTTTCCGCATATCTATCTTCCTTAATTCACTATGAAATTTCATATTTCCCAAGGAAGCACAGTAATACTGGATAGACTACTCTTTTAATAAATACTCTTAACACAGTATGAATATCGACGGCGTCGCGGCAATAAGAGTAATATCTGTCCTGTATGAGATGTAACGACGTCACATTTATTGTCAACTCAATGTAAGTTAATTTCATTCCACATTTCCTTACCTGGATTAAACTTGAATACAACTGTCGTGTTTGTACCCTTGCGCAGCTTGCAGCGTGTCTTGCCACATGGAATAACCTGAATTCGGTCCTGCAGGTTATCAAAACTTTGACCTAAAAACATAAAGATTTAAAAATTATACACTGAGTTGTAAAAAAATTATTTAAAAATAACAACTTTTAAAAATCAATATCATTAAAAATATAATAATTTATATACCTATATTTTTTTTTCATTTGGTGGAATTGTTGGAACTTGTTTTTTATTTTATTAAATTGAAAATGAAAATATATTTTAATAAAATATAACCAAATATTGAATTTTAGCTTTATTTTTTTTTACATTATCATTTAAAGCACGTCACATGTCAATCAATAAATATGGACGCAATAATAGATTGAAGTAATTTCATTACTAATTAAATTATTAAATTAGTATATTTATAATATTGACTATTATTACCACAAATATTGTATTTTCATTATCAAAAATGGCCTCTGATTTTCGTAATTCGGGCTTAGTGCCGACATGTACTTCGGCACATTTATCTAATTTAAGGAATTGTTGTCAAAAAAAATTCTTTAAGAAAACATTTATAAATTTGAAACCAAGCGGCATTTGCAGAAGATTAACACTTTAAAAATACACCAAAAAAACTTAGCGGGATTTGCAGAAGATTAACACTTTAAAAATGATAAAAATAACCGGTGATAAATTTAATTAAATAAGAAAAATAAAAATAATTTATTTGTTATCACTTAAACTTGTTGTGTATTTTGTGTTTGTGTAATTTTAGCTATGTCAACAATGTAGTAAAACGTCAGTATATTATAAACACATTGTAAATTGCCAGGCAAGTATGACCATAGTTAAATTTAGTCATTTTAATGATTTATAGTTTGTTTAGTACCTATATAGTTATAACTTTTTTATGACCGCCAGCAAGTATACCTATGTAGGTACTGTATATTAGCGATGTATTGATGAGATATTCGTATCCGTATATGAATCCGTAACTTTTTAGGTAGATATTTTACAGGTCTTTAATGTTTTTACTTTTCAAAATTCATAGTATATTATGACTATGCGTTTTACTAACATAAATATGATCATACACAATTTATAAAAGGAATAAGGAAAAAAACTAAAATGTCTTCTTAAAATATTGTGTCTTGTGATACATACATTTACATTTATCATAACAATTTAATTATCTAATTAAAATAATGCAGGCAGCTAAAATTTTATTATGCCTTATTATGTAATATACTTCAAGGCACTTTGCCTAGTTTTAAATTAAAATTATTTAAATATATGCTTGGACTTTCCATGTATCCGTGTATGTATAAATTATATAATTCTTGTATCGTGTTCACTTGGCAAAAACAATATAGTAATGATATCCCAGGCCCCAGGTCTATTTTTGTAAATCATGCAGGCTTCGTGTGATTTCATAAAAATAGCAATATTTCCAAAGTAAAAAAGTACTTCGGAAGGCCGTTGTTCACAGGGCAAAATGCTTTAGTCTCGACATTGGGCATTGATGATTTAAAACCGTACTAAGAAGCGTTTACCTTAAAAAGTGTTTCGAGGATTGGAGCATGCGGTGGTGAAAGTATAATATTTTATGTGGAAAATTTTGAAGGTGGCAATATTTAAGTAAACAAGTAAATAAGTATATTTTCCTTTTTTTTATTGTTATCTGTACAAATTTTAAAATATTTTATTTATCAAAATAATATTATACTAAATGAAAAAACATTTTATGGCAAAACAATGCGTCTACATACGTTTACATTTATTATACCCATTTACTTATTTATTTATAATAATACAGAGGTTTGAATTTATTACACTATAAATAATATCAATACTTCAAGGCATTTTACTTTGAACGATTTTTTTATTATTTTTTTTGTAGGTATATACGTATGTGTATAATATGCCTGTATGCATGTATGTATGTCACTAAATTGGACTCCCTTCATACACTCCCTTCACAATTAATTATAATTTATTTCAATTAAATAATTTTTTCCTAGAAAAGGTCGTTCATTAGGCGATTAGTTCATTATTTATAAATACAAAGAAAAGTATTCTATATTATATAACTTGTCCAGTGTACAATTAAAAATATCGTACTTTAAGTAACTTAAGCTTCATTTTTCCACCTTTAAAGTTTCTGTAAGCTGCTCTGTATAATTTTGGATTGGATATGATAATTGAGTAATATTCTTTTAAAGTTTATTAGATTTACTCTAATTCGGTGTAGGAAAATCTTACAACGCTCAATTGACTCAATGATAACATAACATTATTTACATAGCACTAACTTAACGTGCATGTTAGAAATAATTCCAAATTAAAAAAGTAGGTAGTATTTTTATAACTTAAATTATTTTTATAATTATATTTACATATATTATTATTAGTGTCTTCCTAAAAACGTGATGATTAGGTGTTTCGAATTGAATATACACCTGAATGAAGGATTTTTTTCAATTCGTCTCCCAAGTGAAACAAAAATTAGCGTTTACCTTGACAAAATATCGATTTTGGATTAAAACTCGCCCGTATTATATGGCTACTAATCAAATAGTAATGGGAGACAGCAAGACGTAATGTTGAAGAAAGAAATAGGTACAAGAAATAATTTACACTACAATTTGTCTATTGCTGCAATATGCTAGATGATATGCCTAAAGTGTGCCTAAAGAAAACAGATTAAAAAAGATATTTTTTTAATGAAAGCGTAAGTGATATTTTTTATTTACTATCTATATTTTAATACATGTGTATATACAATATTAGTTCATAGAACAGCGTAGAGATCGTATGTGATTCAACTTGACCAATTGATTAATTTAGTCTATTAAACTTATGATTTCATCGTACAACTTCAAAAGTATTTACTGCGTTTTAAGCATTAAACTGTTATCTACTAAACATTTAATAAATAAAAAATATTGCGATATGATTCCAAAACTAAAATGTTTTTTTCACTTATGAAAAATAATATGATTTTGTTTTTATAATTTTTTTAAGTATTATTATATGTTAATAGTTACTATTAGAAAGTGAAAATAATTATATTGTATGATAATAAATGTAAAAATAAAAAAAAAAACACTGTGCGCTTGTTATATAATAAACCTACTTAATATAATCAAAATATTGCGTAGTGGGAATTATTTATATAGAACTCTCTCACCTGGGCATTGTTCTGAGGGCGTCTCGTCACATCTCACAGTAATTACGGCAACGGCCAGTACAACTGCAACAGTCAAATATATTTTATTCATGCTTGCTACTGATGAGACGACCACTCGTACAGCTGCTGATACACCTATTGAGAGTAATCGTCGAATCAAGGCTCCAACGTCAAGCAAAGGTCGCAATGTGCGGGAGGCACACAAAGAAATCTGTACGATTAACTAATTGGATACAAAGACCACGCTGACCGGGCGATCCCTGTCACCGTATACTATAAATATGAATACATTGATCCTTATTATTTCAAAATAAATATGGTAAATAATACATGCAAATATATTTACTGGATTTACATATGCCATATACAAGTACCTACATTAACAAAACATTCCCAACTTAGTTTAATTATTATTTATATTTTTAACGTAAGAGAAAAGTTAAATACCGATGCAATTTAGTCTTAGGACATTACGTTTTATAATCAGCCAAATTTGACATTTTGTTGTTTTTACACTATTTGTGCAAAATATTTGAACATGAATAATTTATTTTGTTGCTTGAGGAAAGAACACAACCAATGGATGCACAATTGGACATTGATCCGCCGTCACAGTATCTAAGCAACTTTGTAAAAGAAATTTTAATGTACCTGTTTTTATTTAAAATAATTATTTTATCAATTATGTGAGATACATGCCTAACACAGATATTTAATAATTAACAAAGTAAGTTCTCAAATTAAAAGACTACTTTTAGTTGATGTACCTACTTTCTTAAAAATATAAAAACCGACATTTCGGCAAAATCAATACACATTTGTATCTCAATTAAATAAATATGTACAACATTTTCAGATACGGAGTGCGATAACACATAATCACCCTAAGGTTTCACTTGAAACCTAAGAAGTTAACTTGCATTTGCTTGGTAATAACTTATATAAGTTAAATACCTTACCTCCGTACGTAATATATTCTAAACCATCAACAAAGTAAAGTAAAGCACACAGCAAAAAATGTAGGAAGGAATATTTAGTATAGATATCAATATCTATTTTAATCATTAATAAGGTTTCGTACCAAAAGGAAAAAAAGAAACCTCAGATAGATTATAAAATGTTCCTACATTCTGTTGTCCATTTGTCTGCCTGTCCGTCAGTCAGACTAATTTATTTAAAATAGCATGGTAGTAACAAGCTAAAATAAAAATAAAAATCTAAATATTCCTTCATTCATCGTATGAGCTTCACAAAAACATATGCAAGAGGGCGAGAGAACGTAAAGCCGATCGTGTTTTTGGGAACCCAACTATCAGTAAGAGATTGAGACTTTGACGTTGTGTACAAACGTTTTCTCGCTGTGCTCTTATACAATGTGGAGTGTCCTTAATAACTGTTTGATATGTTGCCGCTGAATTCTCCAACCACATAGAACCTACGATACAAAGTAAAACGTCATTTTCATCACCTGGACATTTTTAAGTAGAAAACTGCTCTACTACTGTGCGGTTCCGGGTGAACTTTTTACCGCATACAATACAACTGTAGCAAAACCTACAGGCGGCAGTGTTTACGGTTTGAAGCGACATGGGTATCTTCAAAAAGCGCGTCCACTTCCTACCTTAAAGGCTGGCAACTGACTTGAAACTCAGATGTCATACGAGTGATCTGTACGCTCATATGCCATAAAAAAAACTATGCGAACAAACGCAAAGACAGACAAAATTAAAATTTTACTTATAAGGATATTTTTATAAAATATAGTTAAGTATAAATATATGCGCCTTAAAAATAAAACCTTTTTATTAGCACAAAGCACGTGTGTCTGTGAATAAAAAAACTAAGCACATTTAAAAGGTATCAAGCA
The DNA here is from genome assembly GCA_037178615.1 of Dione vanillae. NCBI lineage: Eukaryota > Metazoa > Arthropoda > Insecta > Lepidoptera > Nymphalidae > Dione > Dione vanillae. The sequence continues at coordinate 1,839,301 of JAZFAU010000199.1, forward strand.
AAACGTGGGTACGAGTATTAAATCGAGTATTTCCGTGTTTTTGCTCACGAAAAACTATATGCCAGAAATGATTTTAATGCGATTTAAAAGAAAAAGACGTAAACAATAAAAAATAGTAAAATACTTACTTTTATTTTAATGTACGAAAAATACATTATTTACATAAAAACTAAAAGAATATTCGTCAAGTGCGGGAAGATCAAGGGTTTCGTACCCATTTCCCATGTAGTTGAAGATGTTTAGCTGAGGAAAATATTATATATAAACAGGACAAACCTATATTTCCGATCGCATTCATTCATTTTGTATGAAATGATCTATAAATATATCTAATGTTGTAATAATAATAATAATAACACTTTATTGCACATAAAATAAAAAGAAGAAGTAGGTACAAATAATTAGCATAATACACAATATGTGCAATGGCGGCCTTATCACTACGAGTGTTCTTTTACAGGCAACCATTCAATATAATACATAATGTAAGAGACCGGACGGTGCAAAAAAAGCGATAAGCCTAATGATATTTTTCTGTGCTAAAGATCTTAAAAATCACATTTCAGATGCTCTTTTTTATATATATTACTATAAAATCTCACTTTTTATGAAAATTCAAAAACCTAGGTGAATACAACAAAAGTCAACACACTTAAAATTGCAGTCGTACATTTTTTATGAAATAAACTACAATATAAATCTGATATCTCATTATGTTGACTTAAAAATTTGATATTTTATGTGATTCAAAAGATCATCGTTTTAGACATTTCATATTAATTACTTCCACGTGATATAGAGAATATAATAATATGATCTTGACAGACAGGCAGATAAACAGATCGACAGACCGTCTACAGTGATTCGAGGTTACTGTTGTAGCGCAAACAACGTGAGTTAAAGAAACTTAAATTATTTCTTTAAGAATAGTGGTAAAAAGATTAAACACCACTGAATAGAAAAGATGAGGTATGTGTGTGTTCCTACGAATAGGCTTGTTTCGAAATAATGTGATCTATTTACGTATACCGTATATAAACCTGATGCAAATATTGTCAGTCTTAATAAAAATTCCAAATCTTTGTAAAATTTTTTTTTTATTTTATTTTTTTTTTATTGCTTCACGCTTTATCCCGCACATGGCAGGGTAGGCAGAGGGAACTGCAGGAACCATAAGAACCTAGTGTTAAGACACTCCGTTACTTAGTCCCTGCTTACTCCGTCCCCACTTTCCGCCGTTTTCGAGGCATTGCGTGTTGAGTGGCGGAACTCAACGCCGCGCTTTGCCTTAGATGCCAGAGCGAAGAAAATGGAAATAGAAAAATCCATCTTCTCCGACTGGGGATCGAACCCAGTAACCGTCGCGTTACAGGCACATATTGCGCCTCTGCGCCAAGACGGTCCTTGTAAAATTTTATATATATATATATATATATATATATATATATATATATATATATATATATATATATATATATATATATATATATATATATATATATATATATATATATATATATATATATATATATATATATATATATATATATATATATATATATATATATATATATATATATATATATATATATATATATATATATATATATATATATATATATATATATATATATATATATATATATATATATATATATATATATATATATATATATATATATATATATATATATATATATATATATATATATAAATATATATATATATATATATATATAATAATAATAATAATAATAGTTTATTTGCTCGAATATGGGTTAACAAAGGTATTTCAAAGATTTTCACTGGTCCAACATATTCTGCCGATTTGGCGTGCAAATATTTTTAATGAACTAAAAATACTATTAATGAATTTACTTCAATTACAAATATAAAGTTTATAGTTTTACAATTTAAATAAATAATTATCAATATCATCATTATAAATTAATAGTTATTTGTCAATTAATTCAAATAAAATTACAATATTATTTATAATTTAAAATTTGTCGTTAAAAAATTCATTTATACTATAATACAGTTTATCTATCAGTAATTTAAAACAAAAATTCTTAAATAAATTTAGAGACAATTCTTTACAATTTCTGGGTAGGTGGTTGTAAATGCGTATGGCCATGCAATATACATTGTTGTGATACAAAGCTAATCGTTGAGCTGGAACATACAGTTTGTCCTTAAATCTGCTACACGTATTCATTACATCACAATTTCGTTTAAACAAATAAATATTTTTATGAACAAATATACTAATTTCATATATGTATAGGCAAGGAACAGGTAATATATTTAGACTTTTAAATATGGGTTTACAGCTCTCAGTGAAATGAATATTATAAATAGTTCTTATACATTTTTTTTGTGTATTAAATGCAACATGCAAGTCCACATAATTACCCCATATTACAATACCATATCTTAGCAATGATTCAACATATCCATGGTAAGCTGTAATTGCTGCTGTAACAGAGACTATTTGGCTTATACGCCTCAATGCATATATAAATTTATCAATCTTGGTACATAAATTTTCAATATGATTCTTCCAGTTACAATATTTATCTATTATTATGCCCAAAAACTTTGTATTATTAGCTTCTAATATATCAGTGTTGTCAACATTAATTTTAATGGCCTGTAATTTACTTTTATAAGTTTGAAATGTTATAAAATTTGTTTTGTTTAAGTTGATTTTTAAATTATTTGCTTTAAGCCAATGAATTACTTTTACTAGAGCTAATTTTAGTTTTTCTTTTAAATTCGTATGATTTTGACATTTAATTAGAATAGTCGTGTCATCAGCAAAGAGAATACATTCATGCTTTATGTGATCAGGAAGATCATTGATATACAAAATAAATAGTAAGGGTCCCAATATACTACCTTGAGGCACTCCAATATTCTTATTAGTGTAATCAGATCTATGAGTTATTTTATATTTATTAACTATACTATCTAGTACAACACACTGTTTCCTATCTTTTAAATATGATTCCAACCATTTATTTGCATTTCCTCTAATGCCGTAAAAATATAGTTTATCTAGTAAAATTTTATGGTTTACGTGATCAAAGGCTTTACTCATGTCAAGAAATAGGGCCACAGGGATGGTACCCGCATTTATGCAATCAGTAATACTTTTAACTAGAGAAAAGCATGCATTTGTTGTAGAATTATTTCTTCTAAAGCCGTATTGTTCAGATTTTAATAATTTACTGGAAACAATAAAATTGTAAATTTTATGATACATGATTTTTTCGAATATTTTAGATATAATTGGAATCAATGTGATAGGTCTATAATTATTAATTTCTGTGGCATCTCCCTTTTTGAAAAGAGGCTTCACTAAAGAGTATTTGAGTTGATTTGGAAAGTGTCCTTGTTGCAACGATAAATTTATTATATGACAAATAGGGAAGGCGATAATACTAGCACTATATTTTAAAATCTTTGTATTTATTTCATCATATCCTGTTGCATTCGTATTTTTTAAAGATAAAATAATTTTATAAATATCTATATTATTGAGTGGGGTTAAAAACAAACTTTTAGGATTAAAGGGGATATTGTAACAGTATGCTCTTTCAGGCGCTAAGGAATTTTCGATGCTTAAGAAAAATCTATTGAAATGTTCGCAAATTTGATTCGGATTTGTATAATCTTTATTATTATGTTTTATTTTCTGTATTGTTTTACATTCATTGTCATGTTTGAAATTATTTTTGATGATTTGCCATGCTGATTTACATTTATTTTTAGCTTTACTTATATTTCGATTATTGTCTATACGTTGTGCATTTTGAATACATTTTTTTAAAATTGTTGAGTATTTCCGATAGTTATTCTTATTATTTCTTTTATTGCTTCTACACGAAATATATTTAAGATACAAAAAACGCTTCTTAACGCAACAACGACGAAGACTACTGGTAAGCCATTTATTCTGATATTTTTTGTTTGAAATTTTTACGTATATTTTGGGGAAACATAAATTATAAAAAAGAATTATAGTGTCATAAAAAATATTAAATGCCCTTTCTGTATCATTTTCGATATAAATTTCATTGAAAGATAAAGCAGACATTGCATCCAAAAATTTTTTTATGTTGTCCCTTCCATAATCTCTTCTTTCTTCAAACCAAAATTTATAATCATGTTTTATTTCATTCTTAATTTTTATCTCAAACTTAATAACTTGAGCAGTTTCGTGATCAGATAAAGCTAAATAGTAAAGATTTGAGTCAACATTGGTTTCTAAATTACTTACTATTAAATCAAGACATGCTTCTTTTCTTGTCGGTTTAGCTATATGGTTTTTAAAATTGTGATTGTTTAGTATTGACATTAATTGATTCGACAATTTTGTCTTTTTCATAATGTCAATATTCCAATCTCCACAAATAACTATCTGTTTTTTTAAATTCCTATTATATTTGTTTATAATTAATTCCAATTCTCGAAAAAACATATTAACATTTGATCCTGGCGTTCTATATATACAAATTACTATAAGATTATATTGTGATAATTCTATGGCACATGCTTCAAAATCATATATAATATTAGGGACGTGAATTGGCAAGAATTCAAGATTATTTTTTAATAATATACAGGAACCTCCTCTTTTTACATTAGGACGCGAAAAATAATTTGCTAATTTATAGTTTTTAATTCTAAAATTTGACTCGTGTCCTTTCTTTAAGAATGTTTCAGTCAAACATATAATATCTATAGCACCTATTTTATTTTCAAGCTCACTTAATGCAATTTCAATAAAATCTTGTTTGTGTAAGGCACCAGCTATATTTTGATGCAGAATAATTAAGCTATTGTGTTGAGAAACGAAAAAAATCTGTAGCATTAGTTTGCGTTTTTGTATTTTTATTAATTTTATTTTTATTTATTTGCTCAAACAGGTAAGGTATTGTTCCTTTTTGTGGTTTTTTTAGTTCTATATTTTTATTGCATGTATTGTGGTTTTTAATTTGTTGTGAACTTTTATTAAAATAAAATGGAATTGTACCTTTTTTCGGCAAATTTTTTTTATTATTTTTATCCTTATTATTATTTTTTAATGTTATGTTTTTTTTAGAGTAAAAATTTAAGGGTTTATTTATGTAAGTATTTTTGTAATGAATGTAATCAATTTCCACACTTATTTTGAAACAGAGCCATGACATAAGATCTTCGAAATTATATAGTATTTGTTTATTGTAACTAGGAGATTCAATAAATTTACAATTCATAAAATTTTGCACAATTAACTTTATGTTATGATTTAACAAATTTTCATTTAAGCGCGAATTACGATTTACATTTAATACAAAAACGTGATATTTTTTTAACTTGTGCAATGCATGACATAACTCTGAAAAGACAATGTAAGGATTTTTGTCGTTTGAACCAACTGCTAATACAATAATATCCTCATTACACAAATTTTGCAATATATTATCGCAACTACTAAGGACCTGTTCACAGGTTGAATATGGTTTTACCCAAGATGATATGGTATAGATATCGTTTTCTATTTGGCTTCGATAATTTCTCAATTTTGTTGAAAATCCCTGCACTTGTTCATCACCGAGAATTATAAGTTTAGCCTTGTTCATTTCTTTGTTATTGGTCTTGTTAGAAATATTGCATTTTTTGCAAGTTGACTGCGCATCCAATGTCTCGTTGTGAAAAGTACATACTTTATCATTGTTATTTTCCACATTCGTATCTGACACAATCTTTGCTAGATCCAACTCTTTGTTATTATTTTCAGTAAGTCTTTGATTACAGATTGTTTTTGCTACTGGCGTTTGGAAAAGTCTTTTTGGCATGCTGACATAACTTTTGTTATTTGTAATAGGAAAATAGCAAGAAAATCTCGGTATTTGATTTATTACATGTCTGTGTCGTGGTGTTGAAAAGAACTTATTTGCAACATTACCTTGTATCTTGGCTAATTGTAATGGAGATTTATACGATTGTATGTTAGTACCATAATGATCCTCAATCATTTTTTTCAGTTTGCTGTTTTCAGCCTTTATATTTTGAAGTTCCTTTTTTAAGTCTTCTACTTGTTGCTTAAGATCGTCTAAGAGATACTCGTCCATCTCCGATTTTGTCAAATTTTTAGAAGTCGTGATCTGGACTGAACGGACAAAGGATTCTTGAGGAGAAGAAGACGTATATGATATATCAGAATCAGAATCATAATTTTTTCGAAGTTTTCTAATTGTTACGTTTTCCATTTATAATTAATATTTATAAATTATTATTTATAAAAAAAAAATACATAAAAAAGATAAAAAAAAAAAAATATAGAAAAATAGAAAAAAGAACTTCTGCGGATCACCGTGGATTAGAACTCTCAACACTCAACGCATTGATAATCTATTTCTCATAGTGATTCCGTTACACCAATGCTTATATAACTCGAGCGTTCTAATTATGTTAGTTATTGAAATTCTTATAATTCTTCGAAGCAATGTAATCAGGTAACCATAAAAATCGTAATCATGATATACCGACGGTTTATATACTTCTATTACAAATAAAGTAAATTTATTTGTAACTGCACAATTTCCTTCTTTCTTTTCACTTTTCTGTTCTAGTAAATAGTAACAATAACTTTAATTAGTATAGAAATTAAGAAAAAAGAACTGTTTCTGTTGTTTTTATCACTTCACTATTACACTTTTATTTGTTCCAGTTTCCCGTAGCCTTTGACTTTTTATATTTATTTTGAACACTTATAATGTTAATTCACATAATATTATTTCACTTTTTGTAGTTTTAAACTTTTTTTAAAAAATATTTTATAATTAAATACGCAGAGCAGCTCAGAAACTGTGTTGACATGCGTAAATCCAATTCTAAATATATATATATATATATATATATATATATATATATATATATATATATATATATATATATATATATATATATATATATATATATATATATATATATATATATATATATATATATATATATATATATATATATATATATATATATATATATATATATATATATATATATATATATATATATATATATATATATATATATATATATATATATATATATATATATATATATATATATATATATAAATATCTACACAAACTAATTTAATTAATAAGTTCAAAATAAAAAAAATAAAATTTATGTCAACTTTAGCGTAATCCTAAAGAAACTTTGTAACTTTAACTTTTTGTTACTAAAGATTCTAAGGTGGATACACGAAGCTAACTCTTTCTATGCCCATACCACAGGAACTGACTCGTAGCGTGCCACTGTGTCAACAGGGACGATAGAATTTTTAAAGCAGGGAGCATAAAGCTTAGATTAAGGAATTGTTATTAAAATAAGTGCCATCGTTAAAAAAATAAGAACGACTTGAGTATTACTAGATTTTTATTCGTTATATAGTATAAAATATAAAAATGAGGCAGGTTACAATAATAATAATACTTATAAAGTCATGGAGGTACGATTAAGACAACTTGAGACAGCGATAAAGAGATTCAAAATATTTGTAGAGTATATAAATTCTTATATTATAAAGTATAAAAAAATGGAGATCCATTCCTTTGTTTAACAAAATTACTTGTGACAAGTGTTTTACGCGTACTCTATTTTTTAAGAAGTATCGAGACGTTTACAATTGAAAATTTAGCAGTACTATTGAGAACATTTTTCTTAATAGATTTGCTTAGCCTTAAATTACGCCTACTGAGAATATTAATTCCATTAGACTTACCTATGCACCTATGACAGTACTATTTTTTCATTTTTATACATATTTCTTCTTTTTAATTCGGATTTTTTATTTGCTAAATTTTTCGTGTCAAATGAACGTATACTAGTTATATGATTGATACTAATTTAGTACTATTCAATTATATATTATATTTAAAATAATTTATTTCAATTTTTTATTTATTGTTTCACGTTTTAAAATCTCCCAGTAGTACTACTATAATAACGTATACAGTGCATACAATTATTAATACTTAAAAAAAGTATACATTGTTAAAAATATACAATACATGAATTATATTTTAGTAATACTTATATAAATAATCATATTTACATACAAAATGTATTACATTTATAAATTAATTTCCGTATTTATTTTTTATCATCAAACTGTTCACAATTAGTATAATTCTATTAAATGCTAAAATATATTTTAATAATTCTATGTAAATTATACTTATTATTTTAAAATATGAATATGAATTTGGCAAATATGTTAAGCTAGATTATAAATTATATTATTATTTAAATGGAGTGAATATTAAATTGTGATAATAATTGTTATTTTCATTAAATATGCTATACTGAGTATCAATTTTAGTAGACACAATAAAAAAGAAATACACCAATATCACTAAATTAAAATAAAAGAAGTTACCAGTAATAAAGTAATACAACTTGCAATGCATAGTTTTATAAGGTATATTTAATTCTTAAGTCAGTCAGATTGGTATTAAATAAGTAATTTTTTTATTATTTTAATAATGTTAGTTTTTAAATAACACTTTCTAATCATGTTCTGATAGCTTGTAATTAAAGCAGCACTTACCTTTAGTTGTAAGAAGTTCACATAAAGTTTTGTCTTATTTTAATTATTAATAAAATAGGAAAGAGAAATATATTCACTTACACCTTAAAATTTAAAATAAAAAAAACAGTTTTGAATAACATAAAATTAGTGAAATAAATATAAAACTGTGTTTTTTATAAATTCGAAAGGCAAAGGTAACTTACCATAATCAGCACTTGAGGTAAAATTATTGTAACATTATTTTGATTTATTCTCTAACAATATGAAAAGGAAACTTTAAAATATTCTCTGTAATAAATCAATAACATATTAAAACGTACGTACAAAATAATAAATAATAATATTTTTGATATTTAATATTGTGCTTTGGAAATTGTGTAACGGTATTTTAAAACTAGTATAATCTATTTTTTGGTAAGAGTTACTAAAGTGTTTTATGATATATGGTATTTAATTATAACAGTTAAAAATAGTTGTGCTCATTATATATTCGTCATTTAAATATTATTAAAAAGAAAATAATAAATATTTATACAAAAATATGGGGACGAAATATTCTAAAAACAATCTCGCATATATGCAGTTAAATTTAACTTATTCTTAGGATTACTTATATTTTATCAAATATAATACTCTTCCAGGATGAAGACAAAAATGTAAATAAAAAATATACTTAATAAATACTTAAAGTAAATGATGTATATACACCAAAAATATTTTTCAACTGTTTACAATGACATCGGCAGTTACACAAAAATGATATATTATTTTATATTCTACGTCTAAAGTATGTAATTTAAAGTAAACAAATGTAAGCAATAATGAAGAACTAGACATAGTATTAGATCATCGTCAAAGAACATTACTATTGACAACTTTAACAAGAAAACGTAACGCTTCTCCACTCTATACGTATAGAACCAACATGTAAAAATATATTTAAAAGTATATATATAATAAAATAAAGGAATACTGTTACACCAGAAACTCACAAATGACGTTCATTAAAGCAACAAATGAGAAAAAGAGGAACGCAGGATTCCGAACAATGACTTACTCAAAATTAATAAAAAGTTAAGTAGGTATATAATAACAACTAAAGGTGAATTGTTTTCCAGCTTGAATCATATAAAGAATTGTCTATAAATAAAAAATAATCGATCATATTGTGTCTTGATATAATTGGGCATTATTCACGTGTTATTATAAAAAGAAACAATTAAAATATTTACGATTTTCTGAAGCTATATAAATAGTGTTACGACGGCCAGTTAGTCAAAATAATAGAAACAAAACAACGCAACGTTTGAGAATAAATTTCGAGAAGAATTTTATCATCACATATCTTTTATACTAAGAAATTTACTTCTTAGGCGGACCTTTTGGATTTGTTTAGTTTTTATATCATTTAACATTCGCTTGTGTTCTTTTATAACTACTTTATTCTAAGAAAACTATTTAAGCTTTAATAATATCCGATATCAACAGATTTTTTTCCAAAAAGAAGGTCGATTTAACGAACTTTTTATTAATATTCTTATTTTGTTGATCTTGTTTCATTATCTTTTAAATAACAAAAATAAATATGAGTAATTAAAAAACAAAATCTAGAAATTAAGTAACATATTGTCATTTGTAACGCACTATTTACAGACCTTTCTGTTATTATTTTTTTTGTTATGCTGTAATTTCACGATGTAAAACTTATTAGTACTGTAGAATCATAACTTTCGTTACTCTGCATTATTTTAAATAGATTTTATACAAATCAAAACCTTTATATATTTTTACTAGTATTAGATTTGAATGCAACAATTTAGATATACTCCAAGCACAATTATTAATGAATATACTCAAATAGCTTTACAAGTTCACAACAATTAACTATACAAAAACATAAAAGCTATAAATAAAGTATGAAATTAATAGGTATGATCATAAAATGTATCAAAGACAGCTTAAATACTCCTTACAGTCTCATAAATTTTTTGAAATAAAAGAAGAATAAAAATGATCTTATAATAAACCTGGCGAATGCCACAAAAATTGAACGTTATCTGTCAGGTTTCTTATCCACCTTAGTTAATGTACTGAGGGGCACTTTCAAAAAGGCGTCCTTTAAGTTGCCGCAATGCGATTGAGGCGCTTCAATTAAATACTTATCCATACTTGTCAATACTTTTTTTGGGTCGGTTCCAATCACATATTCAGCTATAGCCCGATACATTGCCTAAAACAAGAAAAAAATCATAAAGTACAATATTATAAAGATTGCACGTATAATTGAACTAAAATAACGAAACAATTTATACACACATACATTATTTTTTTTTAGCTTCACGCTTTATCCCGCAATCCTGCACATGGCAGGGTAGACAGAGGGAGCTGCAGGGACTGTGGGAACCTAGTGTTAAGACACTCTGTTGCTTAGTCCCTCTCTCCGTCCCCGCTTTCCGCCTTTTTCGAGGCATTGCGTGTTGAGTGGTAGAACTCAACGCCGCGCTTTGCCTAGTTTCCAGAGCGAAGAAAATGAAAATAGAAAAATCCATCTTCCCCAACTGGGGATCGAACCCAGAAACCGTCGCGTTACAGGCAAACGTTGCGCCTCTGCGCCACGACGGTCCTCGGTCATACATTACTTCATATACGAAAAAGTCAATCTATATAAAGTTTACCTGAAAAGCAGGTTGTTTGTTGTTATGAAAGATTTTTCGACTGCCGTGCAAGACAAACACCCCAGACTCTGTAGCACTGGAACAAGCGTCGCCGTACATACATTGGTCCGAGCGATAGTTGTACCGACACGGCAGCACGTGCACAGCCCGCTCATGGTAGTGGAATATTATGTTTATTATATCCTAAAACATAATTCACTTAAATTAAAAACGTATTTGACGATAGAGAAGGAACTCGATTTTTATATAACTTGCGAATTGACTAACCTAAAGTTAACAATAAGAATAATTTGATGATAAGTGGCAATTATTTAATTTTTCGCACTTCATTATAATAAAAGGTTAAGTAACTAACGTCAATATTTTTATATATTTTACGAGTTTTAGTTCAAAAAAGTAAAGGTGATAAATTAAGTGATCTTCACTTAGATTTGCGAAACCTTAATTACAGATTGGAATTTATTCCGTTTAATATGAATATGAATTAATTTGACATGGTAGCCTAAGAGCCAAAACTGTTGGTTTTGTAGAATTGTTGGTGTTAGTGTACAATGTTATGTAGCTTTAATGTTAGCACTTTAAGTGTGATAACTGTTAAACTATAAATCTTCAATATTAAAGTGTTTTCAATATTAAAGCCATTCTTCAAAAGCTTAAATATAGTTTTCTAAATTATTCTCCACTTTCCTAATAACAATTAACATCATAGGAAAAATCAAAAGTATAAATATTACATTTAAAAATATATTGTTTGTTTTTCCCTTAATAAAAAAATAAATTTCATATTTATTGATATTTAAGAACTTACTTGGTCTCCCCAAGGAATGTATAGCTTCCATTTCAACATTATAGGTGTAACATACTCTTCCCAACCAAAATTACGCATTCTAGTTAAATTCATAAGCATAACTCCAGAATTTAAACCTAAAAAAATTATATATATATATATATATATATATATATATATATATATATATATATATATATATATATATATATATATATATATATATATATATATATATATATATATATATATATATATATATAAGCTTTGCTAAGGCCTTTGACGTTCTTAATCATTCGATTCTTATTAAGAAGCTTCAAAATTATGGCATCTACGGAAATTTGCTTCAATGGTTTACATGATATTTGATCAATCGAGAATTGAACGTCGTCATTGGTGGGTCGTACAATTATTGCAACATCAGGAGTGCCACAGGGGTCTCTTCTAGGACCCACTTTATTTGGAATTTTTATCAATGATATATCGAAATGTTTCAAATATTGCCGTTATCATCTTTACGCAGACGACCTTAAATTTTATAAGGAGATAAAAGACATAAACGATTCATTGTTAATGCAGCAAGATCTTAACAATTTAATTTTTTGGTGTAATGAATCACTACTAAATATAAACTACCAGAAGTGTTTTACTATTACTTTTAGTAGAAAAATGGAAAATGTTAACTTCGCGTATAGCCTGAATGGAATGAAAATAAATAATGTAAAGCAAATTAATGATTTGGGCATTACGATAGACAATAAGCTAAGTTTCGTGCCCCATATTGAAAATTTATTGAAAACAACATTGAGAACGGTAGGATTTATCATAAGAAACACAAAGAAATTTAAAAAATCTCATACTAAATTAATATTATTTAACTCGATGATAAGAAGCAAATTAGAATACTGTTCTATTGTGTGGAATCCATACTACCAAATACATAGGGATAAGATTGAGAGAGTTCAAAAGAAGTTTTTAAAATATATTAATTTTGCCAATCACAAATCAAAGTAATATGAGAGATATACAGATATTTTGGCATTTTACAAAACGCGTTCCCTATCAGATCGTAGGGTTATGTTGGATCTTTGTTTCTTACATCTATACTATTATTATAAAGAGGTAAAGTTTGTGTGTTTGTAAATTGTAAGGGGTAATCTCGGGATCTACTGAACCGATTTTAAAAATTCTTTCACCAATAGAAAGCTACATTATTGCTGAGTGTCATAGGCTATATAAAAAATCAAACTCTGGTGATGGGATCCTGGAAACGAGGGAACTCCTTAAATTTTATAGGCACCCCTATAGTGATTTCGGTTTTTTTCAAAGAATCTTGGTCATTTTTTCACGAAAAATAACATTTGATGAAGTGGAACTGTTGATGAAGACCACAAATGGTCATGAGAACTTAATAATAAGTAACTGTTTTACGGGTTTGGTTCTATTTCTTTAACATAGTCGCTAAGCAATTGATGTTAGTCAACATGCATATGATGAAGTCTACCTGATGATGGAGTTCCAGAACAAATCCTCAACGACTAACGGCCTTGCATCGGGAAAAACGATACTTTCTAATTGGTCATGAGTAGTTGACAACAGGCCATTGTAACTTAGGTAAAAGGTAATATAAGTTGTAGTCCACAACGTGCTGAACAGGAGTTGACTTACATTTAGAGTTGGAGGCCGTGTAATGGAGTGAAACATGTATATTCTCTTACGTATTCCTATTAATTATTATATACCCATGATTTCCACTGATTTACCCATACCATTTAAAAGGCTACAGTTTTCAGTGAAGATTTCTTTTGCCCTCACTATTAACAAGCCCCAAGGTCAAAGATTCTCTCTGGTGGGCATTGACATGAGAAAGCCGTGTCTTTCCCATGGACAGTTATATGTTGGCTTACCTCGGGTTGGATCTCCTGATTAACAATATATTTTACTTCCAAATTTAACATTTCAACCAATATAATTTACAGAAGAGTTTTGAACAATTAAAATTACCATAACCAGAGTAATTTTTCCCGTCACTTGGTACTCATGAAATTCGTTTATTGCAAATCCCGCAGAAAAGGTGTTTTTTTTCTTTCGAACAGAGTTACTTTCGAATTTTGTATTAGCATGCAAATACAAACTATACCTACATATAACTCACCTTTTGGCAGTTAGGAATTAAAACATAACACTCTGTACTATGTAATGATAATTAAGATTATGCCCAACGAAGTGGGCACGGGTCAGCTAGTAAACTTATAAATGGAGAAATAGATTGCAACGAACTACTATCAAAAATTATGTTTTACATATCGAGGGCAAATGCTAGAGCTCAATTAAAAAATAAATGCATATATATAAACATTTATCCAAACACACTTCAATCGATACTTATACTATACACATACATACCTACGTACATATAAGGCATAAGTATTATTATTCACATAATAATAATTTTAAATACGGTAGTAATGTTATGATTTCAATTCATTCATCATTCTTAGATACACTTTTCAAACAACATTACATAAATATTTTTGGTTCACCTCAACACTTTAAAAAGTTACTTACGTATGTACATTACACACAAATAGATTTATACGTAAAAGTAGATTTGATTTATTAGTGACATTATTAGGCACAAAAAATATCACACTCTCATTCCAACTACTAAAGGAATTGCAGTAAAATATACAAGAAACTGTGTAAATTATTAAATATTTAAAAATATCAAATAAATAATTTTGCTGCTATATATATCTGGTGTTATTTTATCACTTCGATAATTAAAATACAACAAATCTAGATAAAAATTAAAGGCTAGTCAGTTTCTCTGTGGGCTAGTATCGGCGACCCGTTAACTATAACCATTGTAGCACCTAAACCTTTTGAAGACCCACGATAGAATTTTCTGAGGATTATCTACATAACGTAAGCTACTTTCAGACAAAAAATAAATTCTGGCTAAGTTGATCGAATTTCAATTTATAAAATTAAATTGAGTTTTTTTTATACGAAAAATAAAAAATATATTTTAGTAAATTTAAATTAAAAAGCTTCTTTTATTAGGAATATATTCCATAAACTTATTTATATATTTATATCTTACGAATCCATATAATAAGACTTGACTAAGTACATGTCCATGAGCCCTTCGCGACTTTAAACGCGTGTAATTCCTAAAGTAAACGATATATTACAAAAATTTAAATGCAATTGTATTCAGAACATATACAAGTTTAACATATTTAAAAAAATCCAAAATTGGAGACTGTGACCATTTTTACCTGTCCGCTTGGCGTGGAATGCCCCATATGACAATGTAAAAACTAAAAAAACTTATTGATTATGAATCAATGATTTTTAAAATTTTTCTTGTCTGTGTGTATTCTATCCTTCGGATCATATAGACGGATTTCAATGCAAATTTTATGCTAATGGCTTATTTTTAAGGTATAATTCCCTTAAGTATAAGCTGTAACTTTTACAGGATCAATTTGTTATAATATATTTACTGTTAATAAATTCTTTCACACAAAAATTGCAGTTTATCTTATACGAAATAAACATATATTGCTGTTTAGTAAAGTTGTCAACTTTTGTAAGATGTACTTTCTAGTGATATTAATAGGGATCCCTCTGTATTTAACACTTAACCAATATAATAAGTTCTGTGATTTTCGCGATTTTTATACATTTTAAATGAAAAACATAACTTGAAATACAAAAACATCCTAATTTCAAGAGAGAAGATGGTTGGAAGCTTTTTACAATTTGGGATCCACTTATAAAAATTTTAAAATCCCAAACACATCACACCAGAGGGCAGGATACAGTCAGCTCATTCTGCAGGAATCCAGGGCAGTATGCAAGGCAACTCAGGAACCGTTGGCGGTAGTTTGATATTATAATTCTATCAAATGACAGACAAATGCCACCTCAGTCTACCCGTGACCATGGACTACTGCAAAGTATTTGAAACGTCGGGTTTCACAAAAAACGCTATTATACGCGATAAATCCGTTTAAATTGTTTTATTTAAAACTTAACCAATATTTTTATTTCAATACAGTTAAAACCAAACAAAACAAAGGAAAGTATGAAATTTAAAAATATTTCATTGTTTTTTGTTTCTCTGTTTGTCATATATTTTTTGTTTCAATATATAATATTCACTTATTTAACACTAAACCTACCAGTAGCGGTCAAATTGACCGTTTTGAGACTTTTTGTCCAATTTACACAGTTTTAATGTTATAATATTGTTATCAAACTATATGATAATTCTTAGAATTTGCATATAATATTTTCTTCACTCTTTACTTTAAGTTATTTTTTTATTTTTCCAAAAAAAAAATTGTTATGTGGCCTACCTACCGCGGTCGGTCAATATGACCGGTGGGAACAACTGGTATAAAGTTATTTCAAAGTAACTTTTTTACGATTATCTCAGAGTCGCTTATAGTTGAAAAGAGTAGATAACAATAGTATTGATTACAATCTCACGTAGTGCACTTCTAAAAAGGATTTTTGCAATTTTTTTATCATTATTTATTTGAAGAAGAGAAGCTAAAGTATCGGTTGTAGATATTTACCCTAAAAATGTCAAAGCATTTGAAAATTACAAATTACCTAAAAAATATAACGGACATAGAAGAAGAATTTTCAGAACATGATGAACAAGAAACTTCTGTAATTGAAAAAAACATGGAAATAGACCAAGAACTATTTACAAGTGAATTAGAATCAGAAAGCGATAGTGAAGAGGAGAATATTATAAATAAGCGTTCAGGGCAGAAAAGAAAGAGGGTTTTATTGTCATCCGAAAGTGAAATAGATTTAGAGGATCAACGCATCGAAACTGCTGCTGATGGAACAGTCTGGGAAGAAATAGACGGAAGACCCAATCTTGGCCGGTTACCAGCGCATAATATTTTTAGGGATATGTCAGGACCAACAGGATACGCTAAACGACATATAATGAAAGGACAAATGAAGACGGCATTTAGTCTTATCATTGATCAGCACATAATACGTCATATTATAAAATGTACAGAAGAAGAAGCATTTAGGGTGTTGGGGACTAAATGGGAGCTAAATGCTACAAAACTAGATGCATTTATTTCCTTATTATATGCTCGCGGCGCATATGAGGCGAGAAATTTGGATATCTCATATTTGTGGAATAAAAATTGGGGACCCGTTTTTTTTTCAAAAACAATGAGTCGGAACGACTTTACGGAGATTATGAAGTACATACGATTTGATAAAAAGAGCGAAAGAAGCCAGCGTTTACAAACTAATAAATTTTCTATGATATCTACAATATGGGATCGATTCATTGAAAATTCACAAAATTGTTATAAACCTGGTGCATATATTGCTGTTGATGAGCAGTTGTTTCCGTCGAAGACTAGATGTAGATTTACACAATATATGCCAAACAAACCAGACAAATTTGGAATAAAGTTCTGGTTGGCATGTGACGTCAACAGTAAATATATAATAAATGGGTTTCCCTATTTGGGAAAGGATGAAAGGAGAGATTGTTCAATTCCACTTGGGGAGTTCGTTGTTCTAAAGCTAATGGATCCTTTCACGGGATGCGGAAGAACTGTAACAACAGATAATTTTTTTACGAGTGTTTCATTAGCCAAGAAATTACTTGCAAGAAAAACTACAATTGTTGGAACAATTCGTGGAAACAAAAGAGAGTTACCAAAGTTAGCCAAAGAAAAAAAAGATAAAATGGTTAGATTTTCAAGCAAATTCTATAAATCAAATTATATTACTCTTACAGTGTATAAAAGTAAGCCGAAAAAAAAAGTGCTTGTCCTAAGTTCCAAACATAACTCAATAGAAATAGAAAAAAGCAGCAAACGCATACCGGAAACTATTAGATTTTATAATAGTACAAAATTTGGTGTAGATGTGGCAGACCAGATGGCAAGGAAATACAGCGTGAAGTCGAAAAGTTGTAGGTGGCCACTTCAGGTATTCTTCAACATTTTGGACCTAGCTGGAATAAATGCCTGGATTTTGTATAAAGAAACGACGGGTGAAAATATTTCCAGGCAGGAATTTTTGTTCCAGTTAGCTACAGAACTTGGGGATGCATATACAAAATCTAAAGAAAAACAGCATTTACCAACACCGTCCACAAGTACAGATTTGTGCATACGAAAAACTTGTCAAATAAAATTTTGTAAAGGTTATAAAACAACAAAAATCTGTTCGAAATGCGAAAAATATGTTTGCGGCAAGTGCACATTTCAGACTAAACTAATTTGTAAACAATGCGAGGAAGCCAAATAAAGTATATTATGTATGCATAACATTCTGTATAAAACTTTAATTTCATTTGTTTTTTTGTTATAAAGAATTTTAGAAATTATATAAAATAAAATGGACGAAACTTTATGATTTTTTTTTATTTTATACACATTTAGCAACAAATCAACCATTATCTGCATTGATTAATGAAATAAATGAAACTTTTTAATTACCGGTCAATTTGACCGCACGCGGTAGGAATAGATATACAAGAATTGTCGGTAGGTTTAGTGTTAATAAGGCTTTAAAATTCTTAAGTAAAAAAATATGGGCATGAAAAGTGATAAGTAATAAAGTGTAAAATCTATATTTATAAGAAGGTAACTATTAAATTTCTAACAGATTATTAAATAACTTACCATACTTGCCATAAAAAGGATGTTTAGCAAAACGTGGATACCATGAAACATTTGGATTGTCATCCTCTAATGCCATTGCTGATATTTGAGAAGCATTAAACTTAGCAAAAATTTGCCAAAGTTCGTCTGCAGGTCCAAGGAAAAGTGTGTCTGTATCCACATATATCATGGAATCAATGTGAGGGATCAGTTTCTAGAAAAGTTTTAAGCATATATTTTTAAATATTAATAAATTAGGAACTAATAAATAACAATTAGTTTTTTTAATTAAAAAAAAATACTTACTGGAATAAATAATCTTTGTGCTGCACATTTGCTAAACAAATTCATCCAATCATCTTCATGAGCTTCAGGAAAATTTATTCGTTGCAATTCAAAATCAAATTGATCATTTAAGATAGCTTTCCATTTAGTAAGAGTAATATTGAATTGAGACCTCAAGATGTCATCCGAAAATATTACAAAATAAACCGGAGATTTTGTAAAAATTAAAACAGATTTTATTACATTTAAAGATTCATTAAATCTTTTATCACAAACAACAAAAGATATCACAATATTTTCTTTTTTCTTTATTGTTCTGCAATAATATAAATATAGTAAATAATTATAGAAACGAAATATGAAATTGTTTTTAGTAATAATATCTCTTACACTTACTTCAAGTCAATATTTGTCGAATTGCGCGTGTTGTATATAAGATAATTCGAAGAAAACATGTAAAATATTGTCAAACAAAAAAATATTAATATAATTAACTTAAAAAAAGTCAACCGCCTCATGGCGACAAAACAATTTCTAATAATAAAAATTACATTTCGAGCAGGCTTACAATGTTCTGTAATTTATTTGTGTCTTTATTCACTACAACTTAAATTTTTTAAACTTAACAATAAAGAGTACATATATAGATTGTTACTTATTAATATTTATCAACAATTGGTCAACAACAAACATCGATATTCACGCATATCGAAATATCGATATACATCGCATCATATATCGATGTCTATGACGTGAATATAAAGTTGTCATAACTTTTCTTACAACTTTATATTACGTTATAATAATTAAATTAAGTATTAACTTATAAGTATAATTTTTATACTTAGTTTGTAAGTAGCACTGATAATGTTTTACGATACAGCAATGTATTGTTATTTAAATTAAGTTCGTTACTTGTATTCAAATTATTCTTTTTCAAATAAAATTTTGTTAAGTTCTTTAAACATATCATAGCTCAAGCGTCCAGTACCAGCGTCTCATAAGGTATTTGAACTTATTGAGAGCTGTCAAAAAATGAATACTTGGTCTTGTATATATTAATAATCTAATACTTTCTTCTTCTTTTTCTTTTTTATTACAACAACTCTTGTGTGTCATTCAAGTAATGACTTCAAGTGATGACTTAAGATATTCTTGTAACGAATTTATGATCCAGGGACACCAACAATACCGCCAGTTTTTCACCATCTCTAATATTTTACCAGCATTACGTGTGTGAACTTAGTGGTGATTATGATGAAATTATTACAGGTTGTGTTAAATTTGAAATTGCTTGCTAGTCTGCTCTTCGCTATATTGTATTCCACAAAACCATTTGTGACATTGCAATCCACCATTTTTTATGTTATCTACCTCTCCTTGTTCGGGCAATATCATTTATGTTAGGTTGCGGTTGAGAGCAAAGGGGAAGCTTTAGCGGTCAGTCTGGTCATAGCGAAAGCCATTGATCGGGTTTGGCATAAAGCTATACTATTGAAGCTGCCTTCTTATGGGCTGTTTGAGAGATTATGCAAATGAATTTTTAGCTTACTTACGGAGCTTAGCATTAAGGTCGTTATCGACAGTATATTCTCCCAATTCCTTACCCGTGAACGCTGGAGTCCCACAAGGCTGTGTATTACACTATTCATCCTGCATATCAATGACATGTTACAATCCAATAACATTCATTGCTATACGGATGACAATACGCTGGATGCTTCATATCGTGGTCATGAGAGATGTTTATCTCTCAGGTGCAAGTCAGTGTGTTTCGGAACAAACTCGTGTACGAAATCGAAACTTTCCCTCGATCAGGTTTCGTGTTGGGGCTCTCGTAATCTCGTACAATCCAATCCCAAAAAGTCCGAGCCCGAAGTTCGGCCACATACGGAGAGCTGTTCTCACCTCTGGTCTGGGGCACCCTAATACCGACTTCTTTCATTTGATCGCGAGCAACGACATCGTGTTCGGGTTGTTGACGACAAGAATCTCGCTAAGCGGCTCGACCATCTGGCCCTGCGAAGAGATGTCACATCACTGCGCATCCTCTACGGTATGTACCACAGGGAGTGTTCTGAAGACCTATTTGAATTAATACCGTCTGCAGATTTCCACCATCGTAACTCCCGCCACAAATTAAAACACCATTCTCACCACCTGGATCATTGGCGGAGTACTACCGTGCGTTTCAAAAGAATGTTTATTCCACGCATGACTGCACTATGGAATGAACTCCCTGCAGAGATATTTCCCACCCGATACGACATCGGGACGTTCAAGAAGCGAGAACTTACACGTACACCTTTTCAAAAGACAGGCGACGCACCTCTAAAACCTTGGGCTTCTTGGGTGTGACTCACTTGCTCAGCGTGTATATATCAGGTTGTACCTCTTTTAACCTAACATCCAAGCTTAATATATTTTGTAACTTTTAGGAAATACAAGAAATTCGGGGAATATGTATTGTATTTAAAATGAAATAAGTGCAATCATTTATGTAGAAATGTCATCTTTGTTTTATTAAACTATAAAGTTTGTGCTGGTACGCCTAAACAACCATAAGCAATTCAATGTCAAATAAATAATAATGTCAATGTCGATTGTCGTTCTACATTTTGTCAACTTGTCTATTGCATTTTTCCGTCAGATGGGGCAAGGTTGCGAATCGCGAGTTATAGAATACGTGATCCTTTACATAAATAATAATTATTTAAACACAAAGAAATAAGAAGTAACCATGGTAGTCGGTGCGTTTCCAATAGCAAAATTATCAGTTTTATTAATAAAACAAATTAGTAAACCTATTGCAAACATTTGCAAAGAGAGAGCCAAGAATAATCCATTTTTTAGAACTTACGTTTGTATGCCTCCAGCTCAATGTATGTTTAAATTATTATTATTATAAATATATATACATTTCAATATTCTTGTTAACATTCCATATATTTACGATTATCTTTACAGTTTATAATTGGTGTGAAGTAAAGGCAAAAATGTGGATATTAAATTTAGGGAAACCAGTAAACATTCCCGTTTTGAGTCAAGAAATGGCCATAGAATTAGGAGCTAACTTACTTGGTGAAACTGTAATTTTTGTAATTGGTGCTGGGTTACTAGTTATTGAGTATAACAGGTAAACTATTGTACTTATTGTTTGTGGCTGGTATTTTTCTGCTTATTATTTGAACTATCTAATATTAAGACAGAAATTTTTTTTATGGCACAGACAAAGCAAGAAGGAAGCTGCAAAAGAAGCAAAACGAGAAGATGAAATGAAACATATTACTGGAACTATAACAGACTTATATTTTACAGTCCAACAACAACAGACACAACTTAGAGAGATGGAGAGAGTTATTCATTCACTAAGTAATATTGATTCATTTAATTCCTTGTATTTTTTATGGCTAATTATTTATTATTATTCAGTGCTTTTTATTCTATCAATTGCAGGTGGCATTAAACCTACTCCTCCTGCTCCATCTTCAAATGCACCAATTGGACCCACTCAAGCACCTGCACCACCAAAACCACAAAATATAAATAATACTCCACAGTATATCCCAGTATCACAAACACCTTATCCCAATGAAGGTGTTATCCTACAGTCACTAAATTACATACAGATGGATGTCTTTAGTACTTTTTTCAATAATTCAATTGAAAATGAAAGAAATCAAAGAATTGAAAGGCCTCAAAATTACATCAAAAGAGAACCAGCAGTACTTTCAGAAGCTTTATATAACATAGAAAATAATTTTAAAAGTTTATTTTAAATTATTGTATAGATTGTCTCTATTGAGTGTGCAAAGGTTTCAAGGATGTATTTATTTTATTAAAAATGAATATAATGTAGATTTTAAGATATAATGTTCACCATTACAAGTATAGTATGTTGTTTTTAAGTTAAATGTTCATTTAATACATGTTGTAATCTTTAACAATCATTTTT
The DNA here is from genome assembly GCA_037178615.1 of Dione vanillae. Lineage (NCBI taxonomy): Eukaryota > Metazoa > Arthropoda > Insecta > Lepidoptera > Nymphalidae > Dione > Dione vanillae. The sequence goes on from JAZFAU010000199.1 coordinate 1,862,261, forward strand.
GTTTTATATCTGCAACATACATCCAACTTGTTTAAAAAATATATATATTCTAGTCATGGTATTGTGTATAGAGTGAGTAGTTATTGTTTATAATTATATATAATAAAAAATATTTATTTAATTATTTATTGTTCAAGCCATTCTTCTATATATTTACAATCTTGTGGAGTAATCAAGCCAGTAGATGAACATTTATGTATTAGAGGGCACACTCCACAAGGAACTTGTACTAAGCCTGGAGGTGGTATAAGAGACTCTATAGCTCTATATACTTTATTTCCATCTGGATATATATTGCTTTCAGCTTTTCCATCATAAACAATTGTGTCCAAAATTGTAATCACATCTTCAACTTCAAGTTTCACCTACAATCAATTCAGTTTTAAAACCAAAAATGACTCCAGACATGATAATTCATGAATAAAATTCAATGAATGATGACACATGAATAAAATATTTGCATAAATGTGTACTAACTTTACTTATACCTAAATCAGTTATGTACTTTTGCACTTCAGCAGCAGTAGCATAAGACTGAGTCCTCCCTACTATGGGTCCTCTAGGATTATTCTTAATCTTATCTGCTCTCTGTTGTAAAAATCTCAAACACTGACGATTTAATATGTCTACAAATTCAGATTCAAAGTCCTGGTCCTGATACCATGCACCTCCTGATATAGAGCGGTCAGGTTCTAAATTGTAAAGCATGTAAACCTTTTTCTTTGATGCCTGTAACACAACATGATCAGAATCACTTCACAACCTCTCAAAAATATTAATTTACTTGGCTGTAGAAAGTTTTTAACATACATTAACACATTTCACGGCTTTTATAACTTTTTTGCTTTCGAGATTTTTTAATACTTTTGTAAGCTGTGTATTGGCTAAATTTGAACGGACTCTTATATCTCTGATCCATATACCTTTGTTCCCAGCTTCCTCAATAAGATTATAAACCACTTTCTCTTCATTGTCAGCTCCCTTTATTACCTGTTTAGAAGCTTGATTTTTTAATCTGCAAAAAAAAGTTTAAATTTAATAAAGAGTTCATTGTAGCTTTAAATTAACCTTTTTATAAAATATATCAACCAACTTATATATTAGTGTGCCACTTTGATTATACAAGTCAAAAAGACCTTGTTGTAAAAGTTTATTTATAGCACTAACAAGCTCAGCGGACGAAAGTTCAGGCACTACTGCTGCAATATCTTTTGCAGAAATCCCTTTAGGATTCTTCTTAGCAGCATTGATAATTTTTTCACTTATAACCTCATCGTTCTTGTTATCACCCATGATGGTTGTATTCTGTAATTATTGTGGGTTTTTTATTAGTACATAATAATATGTTAAAAACAACAAATTATATTTATTAAAATTAATTTTTAATTCACAAGGTGAATAATTTCTTGTCAATCATACTACTTACTGATTCATTAAATAAATAATTGCTAACGTTGATAAATTTTAAGACAGTAAATTATTTACTACTGAATTAAAATTTAACCAAGGTTCAGGCTGATACCAGTATTAGTGTATCATTTATGGGCTGATACTATTAACTCATAACACATTTGACAAATTGACAGTGAATTAACCATAGACTAATTTTGTTTTGAAATTCTTCGTCTTTCATTATTAGTTGTGGTTACATGTGATAGTCGGTACATTGTTCATACAGTTACCGGCTGAATAGAGTATAAAATTCACATACTACACTTATACAAATATTTTCAACTTAAAACATTAAATTACTCAAATGTATAATAAAAGTAACTGCTATATTAATTTTAGTGCTTTATTTACAAGCTAAACCCGTCAGTTAAATGTTAAGCCAAAGACATGATGTATTCATTACGCTTGTCAAAACAAACTACTTCTCTACCCAGTGAAAAATGTATATTTTTTCAATATAACACGTAGCTAATAACAGCAGCAGCTAATAGCATCAAACTAAACTGATATTTCAGAAGCTAAGAAATATCAGCTTAGATAATTATATTATCATACCAAACTGTTATTTCTCTACCTTCAATTAATAAATGTTTCTATTTTACATCACTTTCAACCTAAGCATTTTTCAATTTAATACGATTTAATTTGATTAAAACTGCTGTATGAATATCATTTCCACTTATGACAAATGCTAAACACTTTTTCAAGTTGTCCACTTAACTCTTACTGTTAGTACTTTATATTTAGCTCTTTGTAAGATCATTTTTATACACTTTGTAATAACTTTTAATACACTTTAAGTGTCATTGTTAAATGATGGTTACGGCTATACGTGGTAACTTATGTAATGTATTCTGTGGTCACATCTGTCAAATGTTATTTGTTATGGTATAAAAAATATATAACGATGCTCGTTAAACTAACGAACGTGTAAAATTTATATAAATATATTTATTATTTGTATCATACGCAAAACTATAAATATGGATACGCCTGAAATAAAACCTATGTCAATAAAAGTTTATAACGCCATTGTAAAAGATTTCAATAAAATGACTTCATTTAATAGGAAGTCCGAAATAGAATTAAAAAAGAAGTATAAAGAGTGAGTTTTACATTTTACACATTGTGGTTATTTCTTTTCTTTTTTATGCTTCTAATATAATTATTATTTAAAATCTAACTGGCGTTTAAATAAATATATTCATACATTATTGCGACATATATGTATGTCATTTGATTACAGTGTATTATCATCAACTATGGGGAGTATTTTATCTCTTCTTATACAAAGATCTATGAAACAAAGTTACCGAAAGTCTCCTATAATATCAAGCAAATATTATGATTTATATGAAGAGTTAATGAAGGAGAAAAACAAAGGAGATGTCATACTCAAGTAAGACAACACCTCAATATTAGTTTCCGAGGAATAAATTATCTATAATTAATTCTTCAGAAACTAATATTAAACCTATTAGTGTTCATTCATACTAAAATTTTAAAAAATACAATATATTTTAACAGGTTGGCAGACAGTCAAGGTATTAGCCCAGCCTTATTTGTGAGATCATTACTGCAAAATGTTACTTCTGATTCTACAATGGTTAAGAAATATTTGAAGGACACAACTTTAATAGAGAATAAAGATTTGGCTTATCAAGTATTTTTGGTAAACAACATTTATAACTTTCACTAAAAATTAAAATTAAAAAATCTTCCAATATAGAAAAGATATATTTATATTTACAGGGTATTATGAATGATAATCAATATGGACCTTATGCAGATATTATTAAACAGTAAGTTTACATTAGATGTTAATGTTTAAAAATGTTAAAGGTTAATTAGATGTTATTTTAGTGATTCTTGTTTCATTATTGTACTATTTGCTTTTATTTCAGATCCATTGGACTAGAATATGAATTACGACTTGAAAGGGAGTTAAGAATTATGAACATATCATTTTCTGATGAAAATGTCTTGAGATTGCGAGGATATGATAAGACTCCAGATTTTAAATTAGATGTTCCTATTGCTGTTGATGGTTTTATCATTAATTGGATAGAAAGCAAAGCACTATTTGGAGATGAAGAAAATCATTTAGGATATTTAAAAGAACAACTTGTATGCTATTGGAACCGCTTTGGTCCTGGTCTGGTTATATATTGGTTTGGATATTTAGAAACTCTTGATACAACACCTGAAGTTAACAATATGTTTATTCTACGAACAAAATTTCCAGACAAGTCAAGTATTACTCAGTATAAAATTGATTTTTAAAACCACTAATGTAAATAACTATTTTATCGTAATCATAATTTTTATTCTTAATTAAAATCATTTAAAATATTAGGTATATTTTAAATTCACATAATTAGGTTTCTACATCATGCACCTGCCAATTTGTATTTGAATTGTTATAAGTATTATATAATTTAATTTTGTATGTGTATTTGGCTTATTTGAACCATTGTTTAAATTATAAAAAAGAAAATGTTTCTTATTATTATTTCAATAATTTAATAATGTATTGTGATAAAGTTTTAAAAATGTAAGGTGTATTAACACTAATTGGTACAGCTGATTCCAACTTTACTCAACAATTCAATTGTGCTATTAAATATGTAATGATTTATTTTTTATATTTCAAATATTTTGTGGCCAACTCCAAAGCATTCCTTTAAATCCTCTGAAATTTAAAATTTTATTTATGAATCAAATTTTTTCTTTTAAAATTTGCTTAAATATATGTCAGCTACTATACAAAATTAGTATATACCAAGTTAAAATTTTGTTTTGAATACCTACTACCAACAAAATTATTGCTAAGGTGAAAGGAAGCTAATTTTGATATCTACAAACAACTTTGACACATTATTAATAAGGTTTTGTGTTCCAAATAAGTCTTGTACAAAAAATTAAAACTGACGTAAATACGAGGGTCAAACTGAAAGTTTTTAGAACTGGCAACTTAAAAGCATTATATTAAAAAAATAAGTTTAAATTTTGAAAATAGAACTCTTTACCAATAACATTGAGTATACATTTCATTTCATTCATTTGTCATTTGTTTTACGATTTGGCGGCAAATTGAAAATTGTCTGTGCACGTCAGAATGAATTTAAGCCGAGAAAATTTTCGTGCAATGATTTTTTATGACTTTCGATGTCATATAAGTCAACAAGAAAGTTATGATAGACTTTGATTGGCTTTTCACGATGAAGCCCCATCTCGTGCCACAGTTTACAACTGGTTTAATGAATTCAAACGTGGTCGAACTAATCTCACCGATGATTTGCGTGAGGGACGGCCTTCTACAGCGACGACTGAAGATAATATCAGTGTTGTGCGGCGTATGATAGAGACTGACAAAAGAGTGACCTATCAGCAGATTCGGACAAGTCTAGGCATAGGTATGAGTCAAGTGCACAAAATCCTCCATGAACATTTAGCGGTCAGGAAGCTTTGTGCCCGCTGGATACCGCATAATTTGACCGAGGCTCAAAAACTCCGCCGTTTTGATTAGTGCCGAGAAATGATCCAAAAATTTAACGGAGGTGACTCAAATGCTGTGTTCGACATACTAGCGGGTGACGAAAGCTGGATTTACTGTTATAATCCGGAAACCAAAAGACAGTCTGCTCAGTGGGTGTTTCCTTCCGAAGAGTTGCCAACTAAAGTGAAGAGAGGTCGAAGTGTTGGAAAAAAGATGGTGGCCTCGTTATTCGGAAAGACAGGTCATTACGGGACAGTTGTCTTAGAGGAACAGAAAACGGTTAATGCAGAGTGGTACACTAACAGCTGTTTGCCACTTGTCTTGGAAAAAGTTCGAGAGAAACGACCTCGCAGCAGGATCCTCCTTCATCACGACAATGCCTCGTCGCACACCTCCAGGCAAACGATCGACTACTTGGCGACCTTAGACGTGGAATTACTGGGTCACCCGCCGTATAGCTCCGACCTCGCACCCTGCTATTTTTATTTATTCCCGAAAATAAAAGAAAAACTTCGAGGAAAACATTTTATGGACGCCGAAGAAGCAGTGGCTGCGTTTCAAAACGCCGTTGAAGAGACCCCTAAGGCCGAGTGGGCAAGGTGCTTTTCTCAAAGGTTCCATCGAATGCAGCGATGTATTGATGTAAATGGACGCTATTTTGAAAAGTTATAATAAAACTAATAACTTGCTAGAATGCTTAGTTTTTGATTTTCTAAGAACTTTCAGTTTGACCCTCGTAATTGTTTCGTGAAAAGATATTGTAACAGCTGATTTTATAATGTTATGATGATTAATACGTTTTTAATAAACATTTTAAATATGTTCAATTGACAAATTGTTAGCGGGTAATTTTATTTTTTTAAAAGTATAAAATAATTTATAATTGTTTGACGGCCATATGACGCTCCCAGACACTCGTGCACATCATTCGAGAATACCTGTCGAATTGCACAGCAAAGTGCTGGAGTCCCGCAGGTCTCCACTCCCTCTTCCGTGGCGGTTTGACATTAACCCGGAGAAAAGCGTAGAGGTACTCTTTTCGAGACCGTCTCTACTATTAATTTGCAAAACAAACCGACCCTCTGAGAAAAACTGGTCAAATATCTAGGCGTAAACAAACAAACAAGCAAACATTTTACTTCGTTACACAAAAATCTGACATTGTACAAAATTTTAATCCGTCCCACGCAGTGTAGTGTTCGCACACACTATCATAGATCAGACAAATCCGATTCAGAGGGTCCAAAACAGATTTTTAGAATAGCATCCGGATGCTCATGGTGCTGTAGCAACGTGGACCTCAATAAAGGCTGTGGATTGGAATCGCTCAGAGTTCTGCAAAGGTTTGGCCAAGCGCTACTATCATCACGTAGACTTTCATCCAAATCCTCCGATCGTTAAGGCGTCTAAGCACGCCCTCGTAACGTTCTTCTAGACCCCGATGACCCAATTACTGTAGCCAAACGTAACTACAACAGAAGGCTACACATCTCAGCCCAAAAGACTCGCCGTCGTGGCTGTAACAGGCGACGCGGACCTTCTCGTCATCACTGCACGTCCGCGCCTCGGCGCGGCGATGCCAGCCGGTCCATGACCGTCCTACATTACTCCTTCTGAGCAGCCGTCAATTTTATTTCCTTTTTTTGTTTTGGTAATTTTTTACAATGTTTAATATAAAGCAAATACGAATTTTACTGATATTTTTTTTTCAAAAAGTAGAATATGACTAGTTCAGCTTCTCGATTATAATCGATAACTAAGAACTTCCCTAATCACGCACACTAATTCAGTCTTTAAACTAAACATCAGCATACAATGGACACGCAAAAATAGTTAAGGCGGCAACCATTATTAATTATTTAAGACTGGGGGTATAAGTTTAACAATACGTAATGGACTGGAAAGGCGCATTGTTGTCGGTAACAGAACGAACGGTGCCTTAGCTGCATTGTTGAGAAGGCAAAACGTCAGTGTATTACGTACTGTACGTATGTTTATATAAGTTTGGCCGTACATAATACAGTTTTGGTGCCGTTTTATGGCAATCAAATGTGGATATTTCAGAAAAAGATTGAAAAAAAAGAATGCTGCTGAGATGGATATATTCAGCGCGGACTTCGCTGAATAGATCCATGTCAGCAGCAGCACTTAATGGTAAGTACCCGCGGAGAATATCACTGTAAAGATTAAAAAGAACGTGCTTAGATTTTTTGGGCACTTCCAAAGAATTAGTGATGAAAGAATGGTAAAAAACGCAATGCCTCGAAAACTGCGGAAAGCGGAGCCAGAGAAAGCAGTGACTAAGCAACGGAGAGTCTTAACACTAGGTTCATATGGTTCCAGCAGTTCCCTCTGCCTACCCTGCCATGTGCTGGATAAAGCTTGAAGGTAAAAAAAATGTTAAAAGAGATATATGAAGTAAAAGAGAATTAGAAAGTTAGTAAGATAGAGGTAAGAGGCGATTACAGTTGACTTTCGAAAACAGAGTTTTAAGTAAAAACCATGAGGACCCGCCCCCTGGTTTAACACGTATAAAGAGGTTACTGACAGTGATCTCGGCGAAAAAGCTAGGGATAAAGCGTAAGTAAATGAAAAAATGACTACCTGTTCTCGTAAAATTACAATAGATGTAAACTGCAGCAAAAAATACCTGGAAATGTCAGTAATAAAAAATGCTAAACACAAATTAAAACTTTTGAACATTCTACTTTTTTATTTGTGGCTGTTATTAAACTTTTCCTTTTGCTAATATGGCGCCTTAATCTTTGAAAACTCTATATAACAATAAGTTTACGGAATTGGTATTCCTTATCTATGCTCTATAATTTGTTTTGTCTTGGTTTTCAAATCTGTATCAGTAGAAAAATCAATGTCAAACATTATATTTTAGTGATATGTAATTATGTACTCAATAATATGATCACGCCATAATAAAAAAAAATATATGAAATTATAAATAATTTAAAATAACAGAAATATTTTTACTTCTACTATAATTATTTAAAAATGGTTGACGAAAGTATAAGTATCTCCTCTAAAACATGGACAAAAACAGTTGAAAATATAAACAAGGTTATATTATTTTTAATGTGTTTTTAATATATTATCCTTATATACAAAATATTTAATGATTACTAACTTATAGATGGGTTACTCCGATGGAGTGGTAGATGGCCAGTCTTCAACTTTCCAATCCTCTTTTGACATGGGTTATGAACAAGGTTTTTGCTTTGGGTTGAAATTGGGTTATAAAAAAGCAGAGTGAGTAAAAAAATATGATCACTTATTTCATAATTTAAGACGGCTATGAAAATAATATTGAAATTTGCAGAACACTTCACTCTGAAAATTTACATGACTGGGATTCGAACAATGTTGAAAATGTAAATTGTCAAATTTGTTATAATGGTGGCACATCAAATGAAAATATTGTTAATTTGTACAATAAACAAAAGGAAAATAATGATAATCATTGGAAGAAATAAAAGTGAATAAAAGGTTTATAACAGTAATTATAAGACACTAAAAGATTAATGTTATTTGATGAATTTATTAAGTATCCTATATCTTAGTTTATAATGTACAATCTTTTTAAATATACTATTAGATAAAAATATTATATTTATAATTTCTTTTACATTCTGGGCTTCTTTTCTGGTGGTGGTTTCATGTTTTCTTGTTTAATTTCTGTTTTAATTTCCATATGTTGCATATTTCCATTAGTCATTTCAGAACTCATGGGATCTATGGGCTCTTGCTTTATAGTAACATTATTTAAACTTCCATCTGTAGTTTTATCACCATTTTTATCATTAATATTTTCAGTCTTTACAGTGACACCATTCTGTAAATAATTAATGTAGCTTTACTACTTCTGAAACCACCTGAGTCTATAAAATAAAAGTACTTGATATTCTTGCTTATTCTAATTTAGGTAGAAAATGTGATACCCTTAACAAAATTGTAGTAAAATTGAGTAAAGTATGTTAAAATCTAAGTATTAGGTATAAGTAGCTAAACCTTATGCCAACTATATAAGTCTTAATTAAAATTGGTAAAACATGTGAATCATGAATTGGTTATGAGAGGAATAATGTATTTATTTTATGTTAAATTATTAATAACTTATCATTACTTGGTTTGTGGCAGCTTGAGTAACAGGTAAAGGAAATTGTCTCACTAATTCAGCCAACAACATATCAACCCTTTGTCGTTGAAATAGAGTTGATGGTTCTTCTTTTGGTGTAGTTGTTACTTCTTTTGGAGCAGATTGTCCCAAGTTAAAAGGACCTATTTTTGACAAATTTAAAAATATAAAAATAAATGCATTATATATTAATTACATTAATCTAATATTTAAAAAAATTACCAGATTTATTGGCTTTGAAATCCCACCAATATCCTTTACTTGGGTGATATTTGGAATATGTCATAGTTTCTTCAAAAGAGCATTGAAGATGGTGAACAGCAGACAACTATGTAATAAATATTATGTAGCAATATTGAAGTCAAAACAAGAAAATTAGCAAAAACTTATAACCTATATTAGACTATACTATATATAAAACTTTGAATGGTTTTTTGCCTGTAGGTGTGAAATATACCTTTCACACATATTTCAATGAAACATGCAATATTATACCATAATATTACTGTGAACAGTTAGATGTCAGTTACTATTATTTTTAGAACAAAAATTTAGCTTTCTTTTAAATAGGGAAATCTAATATTAAGACGTTTTTTTCGCTGACGTTTGTTTTGGTTGACACACGTGTTAGTGAGAGTTTTTATTAGGGTAGTGTTTTTTCTTTCCATTTTACTATAGTGGAATTTGTTTTGTGTTATAAAAGGTTCCATTCTAACAAGGTGATTGTTTGTAGTGAGTATTTGTGTTGTTTATTTAGGTTAGACTAGTTTACGTACATTTAGGTTATCTTTTTCATTATGGATCCTGATCCTCCACCTGATCCCCCTGATCCTGGTGGAAATAATTCTGAGTCGACAGTAACACGAAAAAGACAAGGGGAAGCTTCATCCTCAAATAATATAATTAGTGCAAAGAAGACTATTATAGATCCTAATACCGCGACGCCTTCTATCCAAAACTTATATGTCCACCCGTCCCTTTCTGAAAGTCCGAAATCCTACATAGATTCCGATAAAGGCCCTTTCATTGTGTACGTGTCGAGGGAAATACCTGACCCCGCAGCCGGTACTACCATAAGAGCAATTAAATTCGGCCAGTTTTTACACAGAAATAAGATCACAGGTATTACTAATGATGGAGTTAAGAATGTTGGTCGGAATAAGATCAGCGTTCAGTTCTCTTCTGCTACTGCAGCGAATTTGTTTTTAACAAACCCTGTGTTAAAATTAAGTAAATATGTTACGATTATTCCAACTTTCAATATTACTCGAATGGGTATA
>JAZFAU010000200.1:600000-769607 GCA_037178615.1 Dione vanillae
GCGGGCCTGTACTGCCGCCACAAAAAGGACAAGGCAAGCGATCAAGCGAGCCATACTGGTCAAAATTAGACTTATGAGTGTCGGTTCATTAACAAAGCGGATATTTTCTATCCTTGGTAATCTATGACATTATCAGTTTAATCGCAATCCTTATTCAGTATAGATTAGGATAAATAATTTAACATTTTTATTACCCTCTCAAACAAAAATAGTATATCTACAAAGATACCGGCGTTACGCAATTTACGGTGTATTTAATATTCATTATCACTTTTAGGTATATACAAGTACCGTTTGAAAGAACCTTATTTAATCGTTGTTTAACTTATATATATATATATATATATATATATATATATATATATATATATATATATATATATATATATATATATATATATATATATATATATATATATATATTATATATATATATATATATATATATATATATATATATATATATATATATATATATATATATATATATATATATATATATATATATATATATATATATATATATATATATATATATATATATATATATATATATATATATATATATATATATATATATATATATATATATATATATATATATATATATATATATATATATATATATATATATATATATATATATATATATATATATATATATATATATATATATATATATATATATATATATATATATATATATATATATATATATATATATATATATATATATATATATATATATATATATATATATATATATATATATATATATATATATATATATATATATATATATATATATATATATATATATATATATATATATATATATATATATATATATATATATATATATATATATATATATATATATATATATATATATATATATATATATATATATATATATATAATATATATATATATATATATATATATATATATATATATATATATATATATATATATATATATATATATATATATATATATATATATATATATATATATATATATATATATATATATATATATATATATATATATATATATATATATATATATATATATATATATATATATAAATATACATATGCGTGCACTGAATTTGTCTACGTCTAAACGTAGACAAAAAAAAACAGGATATTAAAAAAAAAGAGAACAAATATGACTCACGATTTATATCTTTTGAAAAAACATACTTCAAGGATGGATGACGTAATTAAACAATAAGAATAATATCGTAAGGTGCTTAGGGTCAAATAATTTTTATGATGAATGATAATATTACTATATCCAAGACTATATACTTGCCCACGGCATCGCCCGAAGTACACTCATCTATGTACTCGGATTATACTGTACTTAATATAATATACATGTTGTACATATTTTTTTTCAAAGTCTGTCAATGAAAAATAATGTTATATAAATTTTAATTTTATTACTTCATATGTAATTTAATGTGTGCGTGTGTGTGTGTGTTTTAAGGCATTGTTATCATTTTCCTATTTGAAAATCAATACAGATATTTAATTTGATTGATTATTATGTTATATATAACATAAAAGAAGTAACATAAGGTACACTGACAACGTGGAAGGATGATAAACAGGAAAATGAATAGCTATTTAGAAAACAAAAAACGGCGTCCTATCGCCTTTATGCCGGATTCCTTTTAAGATACATACAATATGATATAGATTCACAATACATTAAGTGACATTTCTTGTTTATTATTAATCTATTTATTTATTAAAATATTCGCTCACAACAAAACTTCTAGAAGTTGAGTTTTATTAACCGTTGTTATCATGGATTATTTAATATTTATGCTGGTTATTTAATGCATCGCTTATCAACGTCATACGAATTACTTTAGGAATGATATCACTTCTAAAGTAGAACAAATATAATAAAAATATAAAAAAATTACAATTATTAATTTTGCTTGTCACTTAATATTACTTACGGAATTATATTTAAGTAATAATTTTTTCAACACAGTAAGATTTTGATGAGAGGACCGTCGTGGCACAGAGGCACAGTGTTTGCCTGTAAACGTGACAGTTAGTGGGTTTGATGCCCATTCGGGGAAGATGAACTACATATTTCATCTTCATTTTATTTGTTCTCGCAGTTAGGTAGCCTTGTTACTACGTTCCGATGGTTCCCGCATTCCCTTTGCCAACTCTGCTCTTAAATGTAAAATAATAATTCGGCTCTTCATAAAATTGATATGTTACAAAAACAAAGATTTTAAATTAATATTATAAAACTGTAGAATTGGTTTTGTTGAACAAACTCAGAATTTCTATTTAGTAAGGAAACTATATTGCATTAGGTAAATGGAGAGAGAAGCCACAGGTCCGATAAGCTATTACGGATTTCTCTAATTGCTTTCAATTTAATAACTAGTATTTGCTAAAAAGTTATAACATTTTTACATTTTTTTATTTTTAAAGTACTAAACCACACTTTGGATGGAAAAAATACGTAAAGTAAACATATAAATTTCATCACAGTGGGATTTGAACCCTCGACTACTGGTAATCGTTTAAGCGCTTTAACCGCTAAGTCATGCGTCTTTATGACGCCGCTTTGAATCTCGCTACAGAGATTTTAAATTTCAGACAAAATCCTTTAGAATCCTACAAAATTTCTGTATAAAAAATATTTATAGGGTGCAATAGTAAATACAACACAATTATGTTAAATAAAATTTTATTGAACATTAAACAACATTATTAAGTAAAAAATATATTACTATAAAACAATTATAACTACATGTGATGTATGCTTCATCGCTTCATTCCAAGAGAGTAATAACTACCCTTAACGTACAAGTCAATGTTCATAATTGTAAAGATATCACACTTCGAAGGTACTTAAAAACGATGACTAGTTTATTCTACCTACGAAATCCTCCTTTTTCTCTATTAGATAATAAGAAAACTACATCTTTGAATAAAGCGATTATATAATTATAGGGTAGGTAATAATAGGGTAGTCATTGAGTGGGTATGTCGCTCAGCTGGCGTAGCGGAGGGCAAATCTGTTATTTGTTAATTCTCCGACACAACTTATACTATAGTAACATAGAGGTATTCAAAATAATTTTTATTTAGATACGTATAACACAAATTTACGTAATTTTAAGCGGAAATATGTTACTCAAAATTGGCAGAGAGCTAAATTTTTATTAAAATTATTACATACTATTATCTTAGCACATCTTTTTGAAAAATACGATAGATATATCTTCGGAAATACATTCTTATAGATTTTTGAAACCCTTTATGCCACCATGCGTATATTAAAGGATTTAAAATGCTATTTAGAAAAGCTAATGCACCTAATGGACCTGCAAGCAACATGCGTAGATGCATACACTTTGTATTTGTTAGTTTCTCTTGACATAGAACGTAAAATATAACAGTTATGAAATATGGCATCCAAGTGAACACAAAACTACCTGTCGTTAACATCACTACTATAATGGCACGCCATTTGTTGGGACCTTTTTTCGTTGTTTTTCTTTTACTCGTATCGTAATAATTTTTTTCTCGTCTATTTTCTGTGCTATTTTGGCCTGATTCACTTGAGTTAATTGAATAAATACTAATATTAGATTCAAAAGATTTTGAGGGGTCGGTGTCAGTTTGAAATGTAACAGAATTACTTGGACTTTTTTTTACACCGTTAATATTTTCACTACTTTTAAATATGTTATTAGCTCGTTTATGGCGTACTATATCGAATTCGTTTTTAGAATTTCCGTTAAAAGATGCGCTACGTTTCAACTTAATATTTTTTGTGACTTGTGCTTTGACAGATTGAGTATTTTTTGTTGGATGGCTGTTTCCTCTGTATATTCTAAGTTCAGGCTTACTATTTGTGTTTGAGTTGACAATTTTCACTGAAGCTTTTATTTCACGAACATTTTTTAAAGCTTTAATTAAAATGATAGTATAGAGAACGGCAACAAGTATAATAGGTATAATGCTTAGGAAAGAATTAAGTAATATTAAGATTCCTGGAAACAAAGATACGTAGTAGCACCTCGAATTCCTCAATTCAGTATTGACCCACCCTGAGGCTGGGAAAAATCCTAATGTTATACCTGAAACAATTAAACAAATTATATTAATTGTAAAATTCATAGCACGAGCAAAAAAGTAAACGAGCTTAATTATTTTACGTCACTGCACAATGCGCACCTATAATGTGCAAATATTAAATTTAAATTAAATTTTAATTAATTTTTTTAGCTTCACGCTTTATCCCGCACATGGCAGGGTAGGCAGAGGGAACTGCAGGAACCATATGAATCAAGTGTTAAGACACTCCGTTGCTTAGTCCCTTGCTTTCCCTGCTTGCTTGCGTCCCCGCTTTCCGCCTTTTTCGAGGCGAGTGGCGGAACTCAACGCCGCGCTTTGCCTTGTTTACAGAGCCAAAAAAATGGAAATAGAAAAATCCATTTTCCCCGAGTGGGAATCGAACCCACAAATCGTCGCATTTACAGGCAGACGCTTATGCGTCTGCGCCACGACGGTCCTATATGGACGGACGTTATCATTATTTAAGCACTGTTTTCTTTAGCTTTAGACTTTATTCCTAGTCGTATAGACAGACAGAATACAACATTGCAGCCTTGCATACCTCTTTCGTCTCGCCAACAGCCGTCAAACCTTTCTCAAGTAACCATTAGGTGTAACATTATTTTCTTGAAGTTCAATCGAGGTTACCCTCTAGATTTCTTACCGCTTTCCCTTACCAATCTTTGCAATATAAAATCTTAAATATTTTGTAATTTATCATTATTCATTTATTTAATAAATATATTAATTTAGATACTACTTGTGTATCACAAATTTTGACATTTTGACTCAAGTTAATATCACATCGAACTGGTACCGACTTACTTTATAATTTGTTCGTATCATATTATAATGTGATATCAACTTAATTAAAACTTCAATGGCCATTTGTTCTCGGTAATACTATTTCATACATATATTTCTTTAATTATTGCTATTATTTTTATATTTGTAAATATAGCTACAACTAGATGATAACATTATGAAATGTACAACTTACCTATCAACCAAATACAAAGAATGCCAATTCGTACTCTTGTTGTACTGAACCATCTCTGATAGTAAAGTCCGTGTAGTATATAGATGTATCGATCCACAGCTATAAGACCTACACTAAATATCGAGACCATGGCTGGGCATACCAGCATTCCTAAAAAAAAAATCATAAAAAAACATTAAAACAGTACTATTTTAAATCGACAATGAAACAAATTAGAGGAAAGCATACAGTAAAAAAATAATTCTTAACATTATTTTGCTAAATATAACGATTTTTCATAAATGTAAATATAGCATGTTTACATTTATAATTGTCATTTTTAATACAACATTTGGTTATCCGCTAATAACAAATTTGAAATATTTTGACGTACCGATTTGAAATATACACAATGGGTTCGAGCTCATAGGATTATCCAGGGTGACTCCAAAAATAATAGATATTCCAACAATAGTGTCTGCCAGAGACACATTGCCGAGCAGCAAATATGTGCTTTTGCATTGTTGAGCTGGAAATTTTAATTAGTTAGTAGTTATTGATAATTTTAAATAATAATCTAACGAATTCTTTTGTCTTCTTCAAAATGTGTTCTTGTGTGTATACTCGTATGCGGTAATAACTTATTAATTAATTATAAATAATTAATAGTGTTTATTTTATATGAAAAATGACAATAAACTAAATTTATATCTCTTTTAAATGTGAAACACTTAACGTGGCGGACTCAATAGTGTTTTAGGAATAACTATAGATTCTACACTTCATTGGAATGCACACTTAGAGACACTTGTAGATATAATACTACTCTGTTGTGTTTACGAAAAGAAGAAATCAGACATAGAACAGCCACAGCTTGGCTCGTATATTTTAGCTATTTTCATAGCATTATTTATTTATTTATTTATTTGTAAGTAAGTGAAACAAACAGCATATTTTATATTACATAAAACTTATAAACCTTAAATAACACACATGCCAATACAGTTTCCACAAATAATTAATCTGGAAGTGAACATGTATATAAAAGAGGTAAAAAAAGTAAAATTAAATGTATGGTAATTAAAAAAACAACAAAATAAAGAAAAACTAACAAGTGTAAAAATGTATATAAATCAAACTAATATCATGTGAAATATAAAAAAGGAAAAAAAGTTAATAACAAATCCTAATCCTATAATAAATTGTTTTTAAGTATCGAGTTAAACTTACTGAAACTGCTGCTGAACAAGTCTATGTGGTTATATTTATCGTTATAGTTGCTACACGATCTTACTATAAAACTATTTTTGTAATAATTTGTTTTATGATTTGGAGTTGCGAAAGTGGCTTTGTATCGAGAACTTAAGCGAGGACAGTTAAATAATATTTTATTTAGGAGATTGTTAATAATTTTAAATAGAAACAACTGGTCTCTATGATCTCGTCTAGTTTTCAAGGACAGCAGCGTAGGCAAATCGTGACCAAATTTATATTTTAATTTTTTAAAAAATTTATTTTGAATTGTTTCGATTGCTTGAATATACTCAGCATAACATGGATTCCATACAGTCGATGCCTATATTATATAAAATTGTCATTATATAATATAATATTGTCTTATGGAATTATGAGGCGGGTCAAAAAAGAGACGTAAGTTAAGATCAATATTTAGATTCTAGAGATTTCCTGCAAGATCTGTTTAAAGAAACGGATATTCTAATAGTTGCATTGCAATAAATACATTGCTATTACACAATAAGATATTAGATATGCTTATAATATTTTGTTTGTCAGACAACATAATCAATTCTATAATAAAAATATGCAAAACAAAGATAAGCTTGTAAGCCTGGCTATTGCCTCCAAAAAGTTATTAAATACTTTTTGGGTCTTAGTATACGCGTATAACAAAATTCCGCCTCGTACTGTAAATTTGCCACTCCAAGAAATTAAAGAAAATGTAAGAACTACGCTCATGAGGACAACCTATTCAAGAATATTTGGATGATAAAAATGTGAGGAATTATTTCATTATGATTTTGTACAATTATATATAATAAAAATTGTAATATACATATTTTAATGAGCAGCTACTGAGAATCTTGCTAGGTCAGAGGAACTGTCTCTTGAACTAGTGGTAGTGACATGTTCATACAACGATTCAACCTTTGTATTCAGTCCTTGTAAATATCTATTTGAATAAAGAATATCTTGAAATTAAATTTAAATATGCTACATAATAAATTTTATGCCAGTTACTTTAATATTTAAAAAAAACAAAAATAACTATAATAAATAAAGAAATTTAAACCTAACATACATATGTATGTCTGCTTACATTTATTAATGTTGTTCCGTTTTTTAACGTAGGCGCTTTGTTTATAAACTTTTTAATTGCAACTTTAGGTAGTAAGAATGTGTATTGATATATTGTTTTAAATTTAACATTTTTATATCAATATCTGCAAATTAATGTGACGAGAATAAATTGATGACTAAAATCTGATATTGCAGTTCCTATTTTTTTTAGGAATATAAATAAGAGTTAAACTACAACTAAGCAGAGAAAATATATCTACATTTTATATATTTTTACTAAAAAGCACGGAGATGTAAAAATATTATAGGATATGATAATATGCTACTAATTTATTTGTCTTTCTGTCTGTCAAATATGTAGGGATACTGGACTAATGTATTTTTTTTTATTGTAAAGCTGTTAAGCTTGCGTAGGATCTACGGTCATTCGTAGTTTTAAATACTGTAGTTTTAAATACTAGAACCAAAGCAGATAAGGAAATCTATTGAATAAATAAATAATCTGTAAAAGAAAATCAAATGGTGACTATTATAAAGTCCACGCTAGCGAAGTTCTTCTAGTGAGAGTTCTCCAGGGTAGTGTGTTTTTGAAAGTCAACTCCCTATTGCTTTAAATATCTTTTTTGAAATTCTTTCATCACTCATTCTCTCGACATGACCAAATCATCTAAGCAAGTTCTTCTTTATTCTCTCTGTGACATTGTTGCTGGTACCTATCATTATTAATTATTACTTATCTGTTACTTATCTATTACATCTAAAACTTAGTTTGCATTTTAAATAATTGAAGAATAAAAATGTAACTGAAACGCAACGCAATTATTTTGTATAAACTTATTATTATTCATATTTACCTATTAATTTTAATATTTATCCACTAAGAATTTTGAAAAATATATCCTTTTATGGTAAGATTCTGTAAAAGGAAAGTAGGTATCTACTTCACAATTTTTTTAGTAGGCAATCTATATAAATACCGCCCCATTTTATTTGGCATATCGCAGGCTAGGCACTAAGCACAAGAAATCTTAAGTCAACCCTTAATATAAACATTCTGGCGGAACGGAGCTCAACTCAGCATCTTTTTCTTGCCAGAGAGTATAGAAAGAAATAATTCAGTCCCATAAATGAAGATCGAATCCACAGCCATAGATATTTAAATATAAGTAACCTATGACAATAACCTTGACATCAATTACAGATTTTAACTTAAATCAACAGTATTAACCTCTTCATCTCTATTTAACACTAATTCAGCAAACACATTGAGTATATTAACAAACAAGTTTTGAATACGATATTACTTAAACATAATATAAGCTCGAATATAATTATTGTCTTTCTAAAATTATTTGTACTAATAAGGTTCACGGTCATAAATTGAACGCACCTTGTTATTATAATTATGTAAGAGTATAATTAACAGAATATTTATTTTATTGCACGCTGCACTAATGATTGTCTTATTTAAAATTTTAAAAATATCTTAAGCTATTATTTAATTTTTCGTTTTTCCAAAAAAGATTCGAATTAACAAAAAATATATAACTGTCTGAGCACAATCAGAATTGCCCTTTGACATCTTTAGAAACACATTCTTGTATACCGAAATTGTATTATATAAAATATTAAAAATCATACAAGTTAAACCTAACTTATGTAAAAATTTCCATTTAACATATCAAGGAAAATTCAACTAGTCGCCTACTAAATAAAACAACGTTGGTTAAACGTTTCTCAGCAGTATCTATATCATCGATGTTTTTATGAAGGTAATTTTCTTTACAATTTACTCCGATAATGTCATGATAAACACTAAGACCTTCGCCTTTAATTATCTGCGATATCTATAAATTCTTTACAGTTTACAAAACAAATACGTTTTGTAAATTAACTATGACATCTCTTCACGGAAATACTAAGTGAATATGCATTAGAGGACACCATCTATTTAGACATTTATTAACATTCATTAGGAAGAGGCCGTGTGAATTAAATATGGGGCATGAAATAGAGATTGGTAACTGTTTACAATATAGTGAGAAGAAACTACCCAGCTTTTCATGGTTTCACCATCACGTCGTAGGAGGAGCTCAGAGTAGCGCCTGGAACTTGAGACTCGTGTTAGGGGTGCCACCAAGTGTAGGAGGCCCCTTTAAAATATTTTAACATTAATTTCTACGAGGTTCTCGCATTACCTAACTATAAAAGAAATTATTCTACTAATTCCGCCTTTGAAGAACATTTAAGTAATAAATTTGTAATAGTTTTAGACAGGCTGAGATCTTTTAGGTGTCTAAAAACAACAATAATAAGATTAAGTTTTGTTTTTTGAAATATTATATTACAAAAACATATTAAAGACAATATGAAGAACATATAAAATTGGCGACAAGTAGGTATTGTTTTATATATCTATGTAGGTTGATATGTTTTTTCGTTATACACACAAAACTAGATATTAAACATATTTCTTAATATATATTATTTAGCTGTATTATTACTGGCTGTAAACATAATGTTTATGGATAGTTGGATGGATATTGGTTCCCCCGGGACAATAATAATAACGTTAGACCAAAGAGCAGAGTTGAGTTCCGCAACTCAACAAGAAATATATCGGATTGAAAAATTAATCAACTAACGACAACTTTTTCTTGATGCAAAATAGCGTGAATTTGTTTTTTAATACCTATTGAATCATTTTTTATATTTTTTAATAATTTAATGAAAATTATTTATTGAAAATTTGTAATATAAAGTGAATTAGGAATAATATAATGAAAATTCGTACATATTAACAAAAATGTCCTAAATATAATAAATTAATAGTAATGTTTTAAGGTTTACAAATCTTAAATCAATTTAAATTACAATTGGGCTGATTAGTATTTAATTCATTATGCTATTAGAATATTGTCACGCACATTTACGAACACATTATAGTTATTATTTAAATTCGACTAAAGTAAATGTCCAAATAAAAAGAAAAATTAAACAAACCTTTTTTTAATATGAGGCCGCTTGATATAACAACCGTGAGATTACTCAAAAATATTATAGTACCAAAAATGTAGCCTACAGCCTGATAAAACACGAACTGTTGCGTCTCCTTCGCTTTGTACACTTCAAACAAATCTATAAATCCACTTTGATTCGATAAATTAGCAACACTTCCATTACTGTCCGATTGTAGCCACTCCATTATATCAGAAACAAGTTTTGGACCGACCAGCTAATTTAGTTTTATGTTTACTAATAACTGGATCTTTCTGTTGGCACATTTCAACGCCATCGTTTCTTGGTACGGAATGAGATGAAGACAAATATTGCGCACCATGAGGTTTATCCTCGTCCGGTTAAGTTTTGTTTATTATAATGAGATAAATTTGCATTTTATAGATCCTTAGGCATTTTTTATATTTTGTTTATTGACTTTTTTTATGTCTTCACGCTTTATACCGCACATGGCAGGGTAGGCAGAGGGAACTGCAGGCAACCATAGTAACCTAGTGTTAAGTCATCCCGTTGCTTAGGCCCTGCTTTCTCCATCCCCTTTTTGAGGCATTGCATGTTGAGTGGCGGAACTCAACGCCGCACTGTGCCTAGTTTCCAGAGCGAAGAAAATGGAAATAGAAAAATACATCTTTTCTAGTGGGATACGAACTCACAAACCGTCGCGTTTACAGGTAGAGGTGTTTGCTTAAGCACTTTTACCGTTATAGCTATTGATGGTGTTGCTGATGCTATGTGAGTTTTTATTAATATCATGATTTTTTTCTAGTATCATTAATCATCCGTATTTTAATTTTTACGGTGTAATTGAGAAGAATTTAATGTAAGTTTTCTTTCTTCTTTAAAGTGCTATGTTTATTGTCCAATGAGAAGGAAGGAGTGAAAATATTTTAAGTCAACACACCACTCGAGCCTTTTTTATCGAACCTGTATATATGTTATAGCGCAGCGTTGTTATCAACATGTCACACCAGCGTTGCGATAGGGGAATTTACATGGTTTTTGAGTTTAATTCTTTATATTTACGTGGCGTTATATGGCTTATATTATCAAACATATAACATGTGTCGCGTAAACTGTGAAGCAGAAGAACCTAATATTTTTTCTATCCTAAGTGTGATTAATCCTCCCTTATATCTCTCGTCTATATTTTTACTTAAATCCAATGAACCATTACAGTCAAGTAGTAATCGTACTTTACTATGCTAGAAATCCTCATTGCTTAGTTACTTGTATAGTAGAGACAATATAACAACGTTGCATAATGAATACAAATTTACTTTTATAATACCTACTTAGGTATATAGACGTGCAGTCAGTTCAAATCCATTATAAAGGAGCTTACTGGGATTTCCCTTTGTTTTATGTATTTAAATAACCATCCATTTATACAAAGAAGCAAGGATAAAGACACTCGTATAAAAACTATGGTGAAATATATAACATATATTTATTTGTTTTAATATAAATATTATAGTATAACTATAATAAGTCGACATTTTATTGGGAAGAAAAATTAAGAAAAATCATTATTAGATATAATTTATATTATTTTGGACGTCAATTGTTATTATGGAAATACACTTGACATACAATTTTCAAGAGAATTTGCACCATTGAAAGAAATTATTGATACGTAAATATGTAAAAATTTTCAGTAATGTTCACATAAGAACTTTATTGCTTTGAAAACAAAGTTTCTATGACTAAAAAATCTAGAAACAATAATTAGTAGTGATGAAGGCTATAATATAAATAAAAATAAAATATAAATAATAATTTGTCTAAGTTACGAATTAAAAATAAATTCATTTTTAAAGTATGTACTGAACCTACCAAGCTTAAAAGTGCGGCTTGAGCAATCGAGGTTATTAGATTCTTTGCAATCCTTCCCAATTGAATAAACACATGAATGATTATAATTTTAACACAACAAATTAATATTTTTCTTTACAACTCTACAAAAATAATCAATATTATTCATTTTTATTACACAAAAATGTTATATTTATATAGTGAAGTATACAATAAAGTGAACTTCATATTAATCATTAATATCAATCGCACACTATAGCCATATTTGAATACAGACCTTACTTCTCTAACCTCCTTAACGATCTACCAATTCAAAGGGGTGTTTATCATTATACATATAGGTTGCTTTATGTAACACTTTGACGTGTAGAATAGGAGCATAGTTGCCGAGAAAAAGCTTGGTAATTGTTCTTCGATAGCAGTCATTTATTGCGCACTTCGCCCCTGAACCTGATTTAGATTTTATCAATTGTGTTTTAATTAATCGGACAGCCATATTTTTATATGGTGTTCAGAATTAATAGTAATAGGTACGAGTTATGAAATATATCGTTGATGTAATTATAAACTGGTACGTAGGGTCATTAAAAACGAGAAAAAAAATTGTTGCTCCGTGTCATAGGATATTTAAATAAGTGAATAGATAGTTAATTTATATTTTAAACATCGATAGGCTCTACTACAAGTAACAAGGCCATAGTATTTATGCCTTAGAAAACAAAGGCCCTAATATGGAGACTTACGTTCATTTTATTTATCATCACTGTAGTTTTCTTTGACAAATATTGCAACTTGGTACATCCCTAGCTTGTTGGTCATGTACTGACAAAGTATTTACCGTAACATATTACTGTAATTTTCAAAGATAGAATGACTAAAAGCGGCCACAAACGAACAACCACATATCGCTCAACCTATCCTGGAAATACATATAGTTTAGCAATTGTTTTAAATTTTTTTATTCGTTCACAATTCATTTTGGTTATAAAATTATAAATTTAGTACATATCTAAATAAAATAGTTCAATTATAGTTTATGAATCCTTATAAACGTTTTAGAATTTATTCAACCGTCGCGGCGCAGAGGCGTAATGTCTGCCTGTAAAGCGACGGTTTTTGGGTTCGATACCCAGTCGGAGAAGGTGGATTACATTCATCATCACTCAACACGCAATGCCTCGAAAAAGGCGGAAAACGGGGATAGAGAAAGCAAGGACTAAGCAACGGAGTGTCTTAACACTAGGTTCCCACGCCCTGCAGTTCCCTCTGCCTATCCTGCCATGTGCGGGATAAAGCATGAAGCTAAAAAAAAAATTCTAATTTTTCATCGCCTTATGGGTATTACAAAAAAAGCTCTCTGCTGTTAAGAGTTACCAATAAATTTGACTTTATAAAAAAAATAAGATTATAAACATGATAATTTATATATACTACTTGTCTTATTAACTGTTCGAAAAAGTGGTTTACAGACAAATATGCCCCATTATTACAAGGTCCATTCCACGCGAACAACACGGTTTCATGAAGAATCGCTCAACGGTCTCCAATTTGGCCATCTTCACAGACTTTATACTGCAAAGCATGGATGAAAGATGCCAGGTAGATGTCATCTATACAGACTTTGAAAAAGCGTTCGACCGCGTAGATCACGTGATTTTACTTCATAAACTTAATACTCTTGGGATAAATGGTAACTTGCTTCGATGGTTGACATCTTATATAAAAAATCGTATGCAGGCAGTAGTAACAGGCAGTGCTAGAAGCGATTTTGTATTCATATCATCAGGGGTACCTCAAGGATCCATTTTGGGGCCCCTTCTATACAATGCATATCTTTTTGACATCGGCAATTGTTTCAAGCATTCGCACTATTTGATGTTCGCTGACGATAAAAAAGTTTACTTTAAAATAAGATCATTCGAGGATTGCCATAAATTACAAGATGATCTGAATGCCTTGACAAAATACTACGCGAAAAATAGAATTACAGTAAACGTTAAGAAATGTTATCATATAACTCTGACTCGTAAAAAAATAAAAATTAATTTTGACTATAAAATCAACGACATGACCATTGCTAAAAATTCCACCGTTACAGATCTAGGCATTAAAATTGACTCTAAAGTTTCAATGATTGAACACATTGACGCAGTTGCAAATAGGGCGTATAAACAACTTTGGTTTTATCAGGCGAGCAACGCAATCATTTAATAATGTTGATTGCATAAAAATACTCTACTTTGCATACGTTCGAAGTATCTTGGAATATGCAAGTAGTATATGGTCACCTCTATATAAAAAGCATACTCAGAGACTCGAATCTATACAATATAAATTTCTCAAATACTTAGAGTACAAGGATTTTAAAAAATTTGACAGTTATGAAGAAGCCTGTATTTATTATAAATATACGATATAGTAGATTCCGATGTCCTTTTATACTCTTCTAATATGTCTATGCCCCAAAGTCAATTGAGTGGTTTCGTCTTACCTTCGTGACTGTACACGGTACTTCTTCTTCTCTTTATTTATGGTGTAACGAGCGTGTCAGATGAGCAATATTCACTTCGCCAATGTCATGTTGAATGGAGGATACACAAAGGAGAATGTACAATAAAAGGGAGATATCGTAACACGATTGAAGGTCGCATGTTCAAAAGAGATCCAGTTTAAATCCTTGACCTATAATCAAATCGGAGTAGGAACAAACAATACTTTACATGGTTGTTAGCTTATACTTTAATATTACTATATTTAGTATATTAACACTCAAAATTGCATAAAAGACTAAACACAAACATTTATAAACATTGGATATTAAGGGGATGAGGGACTTTTAGAGGAAGGACATAAATGAGACAAGTTAATTTGGGGCAGGAGAAAAGGATGTGAGAAGGGGAATCGTCATAGGGGCAACAAATACACAGTGAATTTATTACGGACACTAGACGATCCACACGGTGGTACTCTTCTTAGTACTGCTTTTATCTTCATAAACACTTTTACTAAGCACATAACATCATTATATAATGATCTGTGGTGATAAATCTGAATTAAAATCTTAAGTTTAGTTCGTCTTTAAACTGAGAAAGCCACTTCATTCCACTCATTGGCATCTGACGTGAGTCAGACGGTAACATATTACGTTCTGTTGGGAAGAGTCAACAAGAAACTCACATAAATGACATTATTTGATTCTTACCAAATTTATGAGTAAGCGTATCTTGGTGAGACAAAAATTTTCAGTCAAAATCAGAAACAAGACAGAAACCTAGATAAAACCAGATGTGCTTGGATATGAAGTTAGTTTTTTAACTAAAAGTGATGATTTGATATAGATTTCATGAAAGGCTCAGATGAAAAAGTTATTAATATAGTAATTAGAAAGCATAAGAGGTATTTTTGCTTCTGTAATTTTAGATATTAATAGAATATCTATTCTAATAGTTTCAAGCGCCCTTTTACAATCCATCCATTTGCTATTATAGCGCCGTCTAAGCTGCTTTTGAAACGACATCTTTACATGCTGATTTGGTACTATTTAGTTTTACACAACTTTAGTTCAGTTACAGATGGCATAGACAGCTGTCAAGAATTTGACAGTTTTATACTATCTATTCTGTGCTAAGAGTCGACTACACTTGTTTATAATTAACAAATAACAAATAAATGAAGTACGATAGTAATAATTTATTAATTTAATATTTAAAAATGTTTAATTTGCATCTGCTAAGTCAGTTTTCACGGTAATATAATGTTTCATTAATGAAAATAAGATAACCTCTTTGAGAACTTCAATGTCTATTCTGTAAATATATTTTTAATTTCAGATTGGCTATAAATGCTACAACTAAAGGAACGATAAATACAAGAAGTATTGCTACATCCGCTATTGTACAAATCAAACTAACCGACCACTTATGGTATACGATTTACTATACATATTAAAAAAATTGCTTAACCCTTAACACTTAATAATGAATTATTTATCACTATATATAATAAATTAAAATGTGTTTATATCAAAGCATAAATATTTTTTTTAAAATAAATTAGGTACTTTAATATGAACATCATTACAGACTTATACAAACTTGTACTTTATCAATTTCAGGGCAGAACCTATGAAAAAAAAGAAGAAAATCGATCCTGCAATTGTAAAAGCTCGTGAAGAAAGGCGACGAAAGAAAATAGAAAAACAAATTAGGAGGTTGGAAAAAAATGCAAGGCAACTTAAACCTATTGAAGAAATAGAACCACCCTTACATGTTTTAGATCAGCTGAGGTAAGCTCATTTTTTATATTATAATATTTGTTGGAAAATAATTTCATTGTAATGTAAAAAATATTTCTCAAATAATCCATTCATAAATTCCATCTATTCTTATTAATTTTTTTATTATTACTATTTCATAGCAAACGCAAAAGGCCCACAGTGGTTTTATCAGAAGAAGAAAATGAAGCTCGAGCCTTACTTTTTAAAGAATGGTCGAAGTATAAAAAGCAAGAACATATGGCTAACATAGCCCAAATTGATAGAATCATGGCAGCTCAACGAAGAGCTTTGGATATGCTGTATGAAGAATCTGAAGAATTATATAATGAAGCTATTATGGTGAGTATAGACATTAAAAGAATAATTTGAAATAAATTATAGTGAATTTAGTTAAGAAATAACTTATTCATTAAAAATAATAACTCAAAACAAGATATGTGTGATTTTGTAATGTTTATTTGATGTTTTATCTAAGTTAGGGTATTTTTTTCTTTTATATAATGAATTTTAGTGTCAAATTCCATTTATGACATGTTTTTATATATTGAAATTGAGCATATTACTGCATGTATTTCTACTAACAACTTGGTCACTTAGACACCAATTATTTATAAAAATTTAGTACAAGGTTTGGCAATCAATTTCTTTCTATTTGGTAATATTTAAAGGTTATGCTAACAGGTAGTATTGCCACATAAGAAAAGATAAAAAGCAACTTTGGATATTGCATAATTTGTTTTAAAATAAATTTGCTTTTTATTCTAATAAGATCAAACAAAATCTAATCAACAGAGTGTCTTAACACTAGGATCATATAGTTCCTGCAGCTCCCTCTGCCTACCCTGCAATATGCTGGATAAAGCGTGAAACTAATCTTTCACAATACTTTTGAATTCTAATATAAAAAATTCTTGGATGCTTATAAAACCATAAAGATTATGTTTAACAAATATCATCCAAATAGTTTTAAAAAAACATTTTAATTATAAATTGCTCATATATTTGCCTGAAAAAATTTTGTTTTGTTTTCAGCCTGATTTACAATTAATTCCTTACACAATCAATGGCACATATTCAACACCACCCATCAAGAACTATGACTCTCCTGATGGTGAATATGTTGACATATCGAAGAAATGGGGTGAAAAATAACATGAAAATGCTATATTAGTTTTTCATAGAGTAATTATATTATATTAAAAGTAAGCAGTTGTTTTATTTAGTTATTGTTTATATTTTTAATTTTTTTATTACAAGTTTTTATGATACCTCAAAAGGAAGATGTAGAACCGTCATAGGATCACTTTGCCTGTCTGTATAGCAGTTAGACATGTGTATTCTGACTAGTTTGGATATGGACTGAATAAAATAGCAGTATTTTAGTTGACATGTACTACTTACATACATACATATATAGCTTCACCTTTAATCCCTAGCCGCTTAGAGTATTTTTTTCTTTAAGTTATTTTTTTCTTTAATAATTCATAAGTCTTTTTAACGATTTGTTGTTTGGAACAACTGAATCGACTGAAATCTTGTATATATATATATATATATATATATATATATATATATATATATATATATATATATATATATATATATATATATATATATATATATATATATATATATATATATATATATATATATATATATATATATATATATATATATATATATATATATATATATATATATATATATATATATATATATATATATATATATATATATATATATATATATATATTTATATATATATATATATATATATATATATATATATATATATATATATATATATATATATATATATATATATATATATATATATATATATATATATATATATATATATATATATTTTCATTAAACTGTTATTAATTTGATATTTACACATAATTATTAAAGTTTATGCGAATATAAATAGCTGCGTTAGTTATTATTTAATGGTAATTACAATATAGAGTTCCGATTAAAATGATATCAAATTTCAATTTAAATATTTAATTACTATAAAACATAACCGTAATTGAGTGCACAAATAAAAAAGGAAATTCTAATACTGAAACCAAAACTTCTTGCTGTATCACACATGTAGCAGAATAGGTGAAATGATCCTAGTGTTTAGATTAAGTAAGTAAATCCTGGATTTTTCTCCTTTTTATGCCCATTATTTCATTTTGTATTGAGTGGTGGAAATCTACCTAAAATTATGCAGCTATTTTAAATTACCCAAAACATAGCAGAAATTAGAAAAGATTTAACATCTTTTAGTCTTTATTAATAACTATATGTATTTACATAGGTATTATATGTGTGTAAATACATATGTGAAATCTATATATTTATATAACGTAATATCCTTGTAACAAAGGAAGGAAATGTATAAACATCAAAAGGATATGCTCACCTGAGGCTGTGACATTTGAATACACAAGTCAGTACGTGAAATATTCAGAAAGTACTTAAGCTACGGGTAATATTATATCATAGACACATTTTATTATTCAGTAGGTACGTAACAATAAATAATTTAAAAGCGACATTTGTTTTATTTTTTTTTTTCATTTTTAGTAAAACTTTTAGATTTAGTGTACTTGTGTATTTTATTTTACTATGTCATTTAGTCGAGTTCGACGTAGTTGCATGAGAGTATGTAGAGGAAACCTAACGAAAGAACTATAAGAAACTTGAAAATGGCTCTTTAGTATAAGCTGTAAACATGTAACACGTGGGAAACAATATCATAAAACTCCATGAAAAAAAAAATAGCAGTCCATAAGATGGTATGGATCGTAAAGTCCACGTCGAGTCGGTAGTCGGTGGCGGCGGCGACTAGTACTACATAAATAAATAAACTACTCCAATTCTATCGTCCTTCATTCCCCATTTTCCTTCGTCGTCCTTCATTGCCCAATTCTTAGACATTACAAGGTATTGAGCAGCGGAGCTCAACGTAGAGCTTTATTTTATAGCGAGAAAGTAATTATTTCTTAGCAGAAATCGAACCCACAACAGTTAACATTGTGCATACAGTTGACAGTACAACATAGGATAGCTATGTTAGAAGTTATATTTTGTAAATATATATATTTTTTTATCTTGTTTATAGGTGAAGGATTAAAACTGGATCTCTTATAAACATGCATCCCTCTAATGTGTGATATTTTTCTTTTTTACCGTACATTCTCCTTTGTGTGTTCTCCATTCAACGTGACATTGGCGAAGTGAATTGTGCTCAACTGGCACGCTCGAAACGCCATAAATTAAAAGAAGAAGAAGAAGTATGTTAGAAGTCGTTTTGTCAGTGTATAAGCAGTAGGTATATACAAAATAAATCTGTACGGAAATCGTAAAGCTATTCAACGGTAAAAACAATTTAACGCGTGAACGATTATAAATATAACTACTGAGGTACTTTACAATAAAAAAGCAAAATCAAATGAATCTGTCATGACTATTTACATTTTTAGTTTTATATCACTTTATTACAGGAAGATATGTGTATTTTCTATGTAAATAGTAATTTATTTTAATATAATGCATGTATGTGCTATAGACTTAAATAAAAATGGTACAGGCCGCAAGCATTTGAAAGCAAGTATATTTTTTTATATAGATATATTCAATATCATATTTTATTTATAAAACACTCCGTATCTATTTATTTAGTGGATCTATATATCATCTTTTTTCGCTTTGATAACAAGGCAAAATCAAAGGCAAAGTCTCGAAAAGAGGAAAGCGGGTAACTGAGTGTCTTAAGACTTAGTTCTCGGGTTTTTTTTTCGGGATATACCGTCAAGAACATAAAAATCTCATATCTTAAATAATTTATTTTTCTCCATATAGGAAAACTAACCTATAGCTTATTGTTATTAAACATTTATAAGTAGGTATATTAAAGTTATTTTTACATTACATCATTGTATTACAAACACTTTTTAATTTGCAGTGCGACTGCTCACGTATTTAATTTATGTCATGATTATTTCGAAGCGGGTAGCGTTAATGAAACATTCAGAACTACCAGAGGAAAGCTTAACGTATGTAGACAATCCCGTAGAATCGGAGTTCCCCGGCCACTGGATGCCGATAAGCATAATAAAGAGGATGATGGAAATGAGAGTACAGACAACAAATGTATTTGACATTTTTAAAAAAACTAAAGGAAATAAAAAACTTCTTTTAAGCCACGTCGTAACACAACCTATAGAATCACTTTCGACTGTGGATATGGTAAAATCTTCAGAAATCTTCGATATTTCTTCAGAAACGTTAGCAACGAATAAAGATTCAGAACATTTGGAAAATCTGCAAGAGCAATCTACGAAAGACGCAGAAATAGAGCCTGATACTGAATCCACGATAAAATTGGCAACAACAAAAATGACTAAAATGTCGGAAATCTCTACTAGAATGGAAATATCAACAGAAAAGTTACTTACTACTAAAGTAGAAGAAAAACTGGATTCTCCAAAAACAACAGGAGAAATATTACTATCGACAGCAGAAGACTCGACGATGACATCTACAACACCGGTAGTTGAGTTACCAACGTCAACAACAAAAGGAATATCAACGACAACAACTATAACGACACCAGTTCTAACAACAGCTCCGACAACAACAACAACAGAAACAGCAATATTAACATCGCCAATCACAACTGAAACTGGTAACCCTTTCTATTAGTATTAATTTATTTCTATTTAACTTACAGTGTATGAGATTTTTTCGGACTGTGTGTTTTAGGTAAGTTCAAAATTGTGTAAAATTAAGAAATATTAATTTCAAGTTATAATAAATTACCATTTTTTTATATTATTATATCATTGAGATCGGATCATTTAGTTATTACTAAAACACTTATTCTAATTATAATTAGTTGTATAATAAAACTTATGACATCGATTCATTGTTTCATTAGGATAAATTAATTATCTATAATTCAATTAATTAATTAATTTTGTCCATTTTTGTACAAGTTTACGTTACTCTGTACCTTAAACGACGTATACTTTAGATAATTCATGCACGCAATAGACTTGAAACGAACATTCGTATACTGCAGGATATTCGGCCTACTCAGTACTCGTTATGATACATAGATAAGTTTAAAAAAAAATATATAAGTAGTATAAAATATATTTCTCAATGATATAGCATATTTTTATTTTTCATAAAATAATTATTTAGAAATTCGTTGAATCTCTTAAATTATTTTCGTGGCGCAGAGGCGCAACGTCTGCCTGTAACGCGACTAAAGCGACGGTTTCTGGGTTCGATCCCCAGTCGGGGAAGATGGATTTTTCTATTTCCATTTTCCTCGCTCTGGCAACTAAGGCAAAGCGCGGCGTTGAGTTCCGCCACTCAACACGCAATGCCTCGAAAACGGCGGAAAGCGGGGACGGAGTAAGCAGGGACTAAGTAACGGAGTGTCTTAACACTAGGTTCGTATGGTTCCTGCAGTTTCCTCTGCCTACCCTGCCATGTGCGGGATAAAAGCGTGAAGCTAAAAAAAAAAAATTTTAAAAAATGTTAATGAAATATTAGAAATGAAATATTTAAAAAAATTTAATGAAATATTATAACTATTTTCTAGGCTCAATCAAAACTTAACAATGAATCGAAATAGTGCAGACATTTTTATTTCTATTGTCCTTAGACGCATTTTGCAGTTTTCGAGAAACTGAATACATAAAATATCTCTTCTCTTCCTTGAACAATGTTCAAATACATTTATTAATATAAATCTATGACGTATGACATGTACTAAGTGCCCGAGGTATATATATATATATATATATATATATATATATATATATATATATATATATATATATATATATATATATATATATATATATATATATATATATATATATATATATATATATATATATATATATATATATATATATATATATATATATATATATATATATATATATATATATATATATATATATATATATATAAAAATGAATTGCTGTTCGTTAGTCTCGCTAAAACTCGAGAACGGCTGAACGGATTTATCTTATCTTGGTCTTGAATTATTCGTGGAGGTCTAGGGAAGGTTTAAAAGGTGAGAAAAATTCGAATTCCTCAAAACAGCATTTTTCTATTTCCCATACAAACGTTTTCTAAATAAAATAGAGAGTCAATTTGTACCTTATTACCGCTGCATAAAGTTCAAATTCGCGTGCGCGTTGGAGGATCAAATATCGCGTTCTGAAACTCAACAGAAGAAAATTGCATAGTCTCAAAATACATTGTGCTGCAATCATAATATTTGAAATTAGATTTGACAACCAACTAATATGTCAATTCATCCTGTCGCATTTCAGAGCGTGGAAAAAAGTATTACGATATTATATCTATCTTTGTGGATACGTGCGCGAGAACTTTCTTTACTTTGGTGATCCTATGTGATAGTGACATTCCAAGTAATGTGCTTTTTTTGTGATAGTGACACTTTACTGCTAAATAAGCGGGAAATTTTCTCACTTTGATTAATTACAATTTACGATGCCGAGGAGAAGACGACCTGACTTAGGTCGTCGTAGTCAATCAAATGTGCGAAGAGCTACCTCACGTGCTAACCGCACTGATGACCAGAGACAGACAGATCAAGAAAATAGTCGTATTGCTATGTCAGAATTGCGTTCTTTAGTGAGTGACAATGTAGGAGATAGGCTTAGAATGCGAGTTCGTGCACATCAAACACATCAACAGCAAGCTAGACATAATGAAATTGAGCGAATCCGCAGACGCAGAGCTCCAGTGATTCTTGAACGAGCTGCATTCCACTATGATCCGGCAATTGATTATTGTGCCGACAAATCGGTAACAATTGGGGAAATGAAAACAATTTGTAAATATTGTAAGGCGTTAAAATACACTGGTGAATCTACTGGATTATGTTGTGCTGAAGGCAAAGTAAAATTGCCACAATTGGTCCCACCACCAGATCCTTTACGCTCTTTAGTTTCTGGGATTGGAAATGATTCTAAACACTTCTTTACCAACATTCAGAAATATAACAACTGTTTCCAGATGACATCATTTGGTGCTACACATATTATACAAGACAATTTTATGCCCACTTTCAAGGTATTATATAAGAATATTTTTTTATATTATTCAAGTTTGTACTAAAATATATATATCGAAAATAATTAATGGACACATTTTTAAAAATTACAGATACAAGGACAAATTTATCATTTACTGGGAACTCTGTTACCACTGCCTGATGCAGATCATCAATTTTTACAAGTTTATTTTATGGGCAATTCAGATGCGGAAATTAATAATCGTTGTGCTCACAATCCCACAGTGAAGAGAACCATTGTCCAACAATTACAAATGTTTCTTCATCAGAATAACAATTTAGTAAACATGTTCAAAATAGCATTGGATCGGATGCCATCTGATAGCCATAATATTATTATTCGAGCTGACACAACACCTGCCGGTGAACACACAAGGAGGTTCAATTCACCTACCATTGATGAAGTGGCTGTTGTCATTGTGGGAGAAAATTTACAATCTAGAGATATTGTGCTTCATCGTCGGAATAGTGATTTAAAACGTGTATCTGAAACACACAGGAGTTATGATGCACTACAATATCCTTTGATCTTCTGGCAGGGGGAAGATGGATACCATTTTAATATCAAAATGGTAAATCAAGTAACAGGTAAATGAATTGAACAAGATTAAATAACATTTTTAAATTCAATTCATCTAAGTAACAATGTAAACATTTATAATTTTTGATTGCAGGTGCTGAAACCAATAAAAAAGTTAGTCCTATGAATTTCTATTCATACAGTCTCATGATCCGTCAAGGTGAAGTAAATCATATTTTGATGTGTCAACGACTTTTTCATCAGTTTGCAGTTAACATGTATGTCAAAATTGAGACTGAACGATTGACATACATCCGTTTGAATCAACGACGGCTACGGTCAGAGGAATACATCCATCTCCGCGATGCTATAAATGCTGATGGCAATGTGAATAATGCAGGAAGAATGACAATTTTGCCAGCTACTTATATCGACACCGTAATGAACCAGGATGACGTAATCAAATATCCCACTGAGTTTTTAAATTCACTGGAATTGCCTGGATTACCACCTCACAATTTGCAGTTAAAAGTAGGATCAGTTGTTATCATGCTGCGTAACATTAATCAACCTCGACTATGCAATGGAACAAGACTGGCTGTGAAAAGACTAATGAATAACGTCATTGAGGCGACAATCATAAAAGGAAAATACAAAGGAGAGGATGTCTTGATCCCGCGGATACCGATGATACCAACGGACTTACCATTCGATTTTAAACGCTTACAATTTCCAGTACGTCTGGCCTTTGCGATGACCATAAATAAATCGCAAGGACAATCGTTAGAAGTTTGTGGAATCAACTTGGAGTTTCCCTGTTTCGCGCATGGACCATTATACGTCGCGTGTTCGCGCGTCGGAAAACCGTCTTCTTTGTTTATTTACGCACAGCAAAGCAAGACAAAAAATATAGTTAATGAGAAAGCTTTAAATTAATTAACAGACTGTATTTTAATAGTGTGTGTCTGTGAATATCAAATTTAAACCTTATTCAGCCAGTATTTCAGGAAAACTCTTTTTTCTAAGTAAGCAACATGATGTATCGAAAATAATAATAAAACTACCTGCTTTATTCAATAAATTCTTTTTTATTAAATACGGATTCGATTTGTTTGTTTTAAAATCATTTTATACAAAAGATTTGGTTTTTTATTTATCGATGAGGCAGTACGAAGTCTGCCGGGTCAGCTAGTCATATATATATATATATATATATATATATATATATATATATATATATATATATATATATATATATATATATATATATATATATATATATAGATATATATATAGATATATATATAGATATAGATATAGATATAGATATAGATATATATATATATATATATATATATATATATATATATATATATATATATATATATATATATATATATATATATATATATATATATATATATATATATATATATATATATATATATATATATATATATATATATATATATATATATATATATATATATATATATATATATATATATATATATATATATATATATATATATATATATATATATATATATATATATATATATATATATATATATATATATATATATATATATAATATGTTGGATGTCGAAGACGGGAGCAAAAACACACAATTTGATTTATCTAAAATTAGAAATATTTAATGTAATTTTTTTTACTTATTACAATATTATTATTTTAAAATAAATTATCATATACATTATATACTAACCTAAAATTAGAAAATCGACAATTAAAGGTTTTTACTTCCAATACATCGACGCCATTATTAATGTTCATGTATTCATGGCTTCTATTCTAAATAACCGTTTTAAATCTCATGTCAGTTTGGCAACGTCAAACTTTAAGGCGGCGTATACATAATATAAATAATAAATAATAGACCGCGTACACAATATACAATATACAAAGCTTACATCTCCCCCCCAAAATGTGCAAATTGACTGGAGTTAATTTGGATTATCAAACTGAGGAATGAGCTTTGTAACATGATACAATCCCAAGGACTTTTTACTCTTCCCAGTGTTGATTTTGCATAGCGAGTTTGATATCATTTCTTGTATCTCAAAAGGACCAATTCTAATTTCATCCATTTTAGATCTGTTCAACTTATTACAGTCAATTATATAGACCATATCACCTTTTTGAAACTTGTAATCTATTCTATTTTTGTCAAAAATGGATTTGTTCAATTCATGAGATTTTTTTGACCGGAGAAATGCTATTTTTCGGTCTTTTTCCAGTTCTCCGGGTTCCATTTCTTTTCTTTTCAGGGTTGTTGGTAGTAAATCTGTTAGTTCTCCACTTAATAGATAGTGAGGCGAATAACCTGTCACAGTGTGGGTTGTTGAGTTATAGGCTTTTACACAATCCGCTGCCACAGTTGTCCAAGATATTTTTTTTTCTTTGCTATTCAAGGTACACCTAATCCTATTCACCAGCGTCTGGTTCAACCTTTCATTATGACCATTCGAAAAAGGAGCATCCACAGCCGTAAAGATTAATTTAATAGAGTGATCTTTTAAATACTTTTTAAATTCCCCTGAATTCAATGCCGGATATTGATCTGAAAGTAACATCTCAACTTCATTGTAATTAATCACCTGATCTATCAATTTTATATAGTCTTTTGCTAGTTGTGTCTTTGAACACGAAATGTAAGCATAGCGTGTAAAATGATCCATTAACAAGTGTAGGTATCTTTTTGAAGACCTGTTACCACCAAATCCTCCTATAGTGTCTATGGACATAATTTGGAAAGGCTTTTCTGCCGGTCCTAACTGTGACATAAGTCCGTACTTTCTATTTATACGTGTTTTATTTTTGATACAAACTTCACATTGACGGCAGATCAACTTTATATTGTCCACTAGGTTTGGTGCTGTGTAGAAAGGTCTTATTTTTGATTCAATCTGATTTATTCCTATATGACAGAAGTGCTCGTGCACTTTATTAATGTCTTACTATATTCTTCGGACAAAACTATTTTCTTTTTCTTATTGTTCCACTTGTAATATATACCATTTTCTCTAATAAAAG
Organism: Dione vanillae; assembly: GCA_037178615.1. NCBI lineage: Eukaryota > Metazoa > Arthropoda > Insecta > Lepidoptera > Nymphalidae > Dione > Dione vanillae. The sequence continues at coordinate 627,211 of JAZFAU010000200.1, forward strand.
TATGCTTGTCCTTTATGTTTGTGTTTTTGTTCTGGTCATCTAGTATTTCTTCAATCTTGACAATATTTATAGTTTTCAAATTATCTTCTTCATTTTCATGGCTTTCATATACAGGATTTCGGCTTAAACAGTCTGCTTCGGTGTTGTTTCTACCTGGGTTGTATTTTATTACAAAATTGTATTGTGATAAGTAATGAGTCATGTCTCCCAGTTCATCGTCTGTTCTGTTCTTTATGTTTAGATTTTCGAGTGGCTTATGGTCCGTATAAATTGTGAATGAGTTCCCTAATAGTCAGTGTTGCCAGAATTTCAAACTTTCTTTAATTGCTAGGCATTCTAAAAATATGGCTTTCTTCTTTTTCTGGCATTCATTCAACTTTTTTGAAAAGTAGGCCACTGGTTTGATTTCACCACACCTTTGTGTTTGTTTCAAAACTGCACCAATGCCTTTTATACTTGCATCAGTATATATAAAAGTTGGTGCCTCTCGGTCAAAAATGGCTAAAATTGGGGCTGAACATAAATTGCTTTTGATTGTTTGGAAAGCTTTTTCACAATCAGCTGACCAAACGTAATTTATGTTTTTTCTAAGTAAATTGTGTAATGGATCAAGAGTTATTGCAGCATTAGGAATATATTTATTGTAAAAATTTACCTTACCCAGAAATTGTCTTATTTGTTTCTTGTTTTGCGGTGCTGGAAATTCTGCTATAGATTTGAGGTTATCTTTTAAAGGTGTAATTATATTGCCTTTTATTAAATGCCCCAAAAACTTTACCGAATGTGCCGCAAATTTGCATTTTGTCAATTTTAGACGGAATCCTTCTTCGGCTATAGCATTCAACAGCTTCGATAGATGGACCATATGGTCATCGAAAGTTTTTGAAAACACCATTATGTCATCTATATAATTCATTACATAATTAGACAGGTTATGTTTTCTTATTATATTAGTCAGAATCCTTTGAAAAATTGCCGGAGATGTCTTCAACCCGAAAGGCAGGCAAGTCCATTGGTAATGACCTTCTTGTGTGACAAAGCCTGTCTTCGCTCTGTCGCTGATCCTCAGTGGTATTGACCAGAAAGCAGAATTAATGTCAAGCGTAGTAAAATACATACAGTTTATTGTTTTTACCATCAGATCCTCTATAAGAGGGAATGGTTGTGCCTGTGGAACGATAATTTTATTAAGGTCTCTGAAGTCGATACACAATCTTGACCTCTTCCCTTCATCCCGCTTGAATGCTAATGTCACAGGTGCTGCGAATGGGCTATAAGATTCTTCAATTAATTCATTCTTTAGCAATTGACCAATTTGTTTCTCAATTTCTTCTCTATCCCCCAAGGAGCACCTATATGGTCTTTTTGAGCAATATTTGTCTACTTGTAAATCAATAAATGCTTCATAGTTTTTCACCTGTCCAACGTCAAATTTATCTTTCGCAAATATGTGTTTATAATCATCTAATAATGCATTAATTTTTGTTATTTGGTCATCTTTCAAGTTAGTGGTATCGATGTCAAATTTATTCACATCTATGCCCTCATTGAAATTTATTTCATAATTCGATATTTGTAACTCTTTGGTTTCAAATTCAAAATATTTATTTTTCTCGGCTCTTATTGGACTGATATATTGATTTTCACTTGGGTTGGCATTTTTCTGAAGTTGGATGTTTAAATTCCCGTCATGGGTCAATCCAAACCTCTTTATTGTATCCAGTCCCAAAAGCAATTCATGAGTGAAATTTTTATCATTGCAAATAAATGCATTTATTTCCTCTTCAATATTCAATATTCTTCCGTTTAATTTTACTAAACCTATAGTTTTTCCCCCACCACCAATTGTGTTGAATTTGTTTTCAAAGTAATTTATCTTTGAATTTTTTACTTTTATTAATTTGGAATTTATTAAAGTTATATTTGATCCAGGGTCATAAATACCAGAACATTTCAGTTTGTCATTCAATATTACTTCAACTTCTATTAGTGGGGGAATATTTAGTTTTTTGTATCCTCGAATTGATCAATCTCTAATGTCAAATTTTTGCAGTGTTTGCCACTGTTATTGCTGTTCTTGTCTTCTTTGAACCAGCACAAATCCTCAGAGTGAAATCTGTTTTTCTTTCCAATTTTGTAACAAATCTGACATGGTATTTTTTTTCGCCATTCTGATTCTGATTTATTTTTTTCTGTAACTTTTCTTTTTATATTGTTATTCTGATCTTCATGCATTTGTAGGGCATTAAATATAATAGTTGGGTTTGTCATTTCCTGTCTATCTAATTTGCTCCTAACATAAGTAGGTAATCCTGTGACGATTAAGTCAGTGAGAGTTCTGTTATCAATATTATTGTTATACTCTAGTAACAATCTTTCTTTTTTTAATGCATATTCCAGTAGAGAGCCACTCAAATGCTTGTAAGTCAATGCATAGATTACAGAAGACCAGCTTTTATCCGCAAATGTATCTAGAAAAGTTTCTCGCCATATCTCCCACAGTGAGTTTAAGCTGTGTTTAATCAGCATAGACTCATACCAGTCGCTTTCTGAGTTATTCAAAAATAGCCTCAATGCACTAATTTTCTGTGTATTACAATTTAAATCAAATCTTTTACATTCACTCTCAAAGCATTGTAACCATTGCTTGGCATTAGTGGTCTTGTTGTCAAATTTCTTCAAAACAAATTTTTCAGTCAATCCGCTTAAATTGGTGTACTCTTCTTTGTTAGTATTGAATTTGTCGCTTAACTTCTCTAAAATTTCTAGTAATTTTCCGTCTGTAGATGATTGGCTCCTTTGAGTCAATTCTTGTAACAAATAATCATTAAATATTATATTTCCAGTGTTATCTTTGTATAGTTCTAGCACATTGCTTGGCATCGATATCCATACCTTTCTACTCTGACCCCTTCTCTGTAATGTTCTTTTTATTTTTACGAATTCTGGAAGGTTCGTTAATTGTAAGTGATGTTTCGCTGCTTGAAAACATGGCGGCATGAGATATGTCATTCCTTCTTCTGTTGTTATAGATTTTATCGTAATTATGTTATTTTTCGGATCTTCATCCGCTGAAAGCTCTACTTCGAATTGTAATCTTGCGATGATCTACGGATATCCAATTAAACTCTGACAATTGTCGATTTATAATATGTTGGATGTCGAAGACGGGAGCAAAAACACACAATTTGATTTATCTAAAATTAGAAATATTTAATGTAATTTTTTTTAATTATTACAATATTATTATTTTAAAATAAATTATCATATACATTATATACTAACCTAAAATTAGAAAATCGACAATTAAAGGTTTTTACTTCCAATAGATCGACGCCATTATTAATGTTCATGTATTCATGGCTTCTATTCTAAATAACCGTTTTAAATCTCATGTCAGTTTGGCAACGTCAAACTTTAAGGCGGCGTATACATAATATAAATAATAAATAATAGACCGCGTACACAATATACAATATACAAAGCTTACATATATATATATATATATATATATATATATATATATATATATATATATATATATATATATATATATATATATATATATATATATATATATATATATATATATATATATATATATATATATATATATATATATATATATATTTGCATTGAAAGAACAAATATCTGTAGGAATATAAGTCACAATAAACAAGTTTCTTCACATGACTGAACTATGAAAACAACTTACACTCTGTATACGACGCTAATGATATAAAAACAAATTATTTCTAATTACTCTCGAAGGAGACAGGGTATGCTAAAGTATTATTTGGTAAACATGAGAGGTGCTCACATTAATGTAAAGGGGTAGACCCTTTATTGTGTCTGAACTGTCTGATATTGTTATAGAAGTGCTAGGAAAATAATGTTAGATACATTTAATTGGTGTTTGCGATTGCTCAGGCGTTAGGCTTGTAACAACGTGAACTGTGAAAGGATTAGTTTAGATTATGTTTAATGTAACAGTTCTTAACTTAGAAATTTAACAGTTCTTCATGTTACTTGAATTTATATTATGCTTTTAGTGGATGGTTCATTCGACGATTCTATACAAAATCGTCTATAAAATCTAATTGAAAAAAAATATTTTCAATTTAAATTCCATATCGTCATAAATTTTTTGGACAGAGAATAGATAAAAACATGTACCTACCTAATCCCTTAACGCGTCCTTAATTTGACTTCTTCATCCTGTATTTGTTTTTTTTTTCATCAGCTACACCTTACTAACGCTATAGCCTATGATCATAAGCTTACGCTTAATTGAATGCATTCGTGAAATATTACATATGGTTAACCATATGTCAAAATATTTCACGAATGGGAGTTTAACGATGTGACATTACCTACTAAGGTAGATCGTTCAACTACTATTACATTCAAATTATACATGATATAAGTCATGTAGCTTCTAACAGCTAATCTACTAAGACGTAAACTTATGTTTTCCTTAATATCTAAACCAAGAAAAGATATTCTCGTTCAAGAAGAAAATTTAATTGGAACCAATTAGTTGCAACTCTTCGGCTTTATAATATTTGTATAGACGGATAAATAGATTAAATTGTTAAGATTGTGAGAAAAGATAAAAAATTATATGCCTCAAACAATAAAAAATGTGCTTCTAGTTAATATTATACTTCCAGGCATCGCCCGCTTGATCGATGTTTTAGAATTACTATATTGTAATTGAGCATATGGCTCAATATTTTATATATTTTTCATTTATAAGCTTATTAAAAACAAAACTAACTCTACAAATTAGTTAAGGCTTACCATAATACAATGACAAAATGTGCATTTTAACTAATTAAGCCGTTGCTGAGATTACCTTGCACAATCGTACAGACAAACAGAAACAAAAAAAATATCGTTTTGGCCATATTTTGTTTCATTTGTTTGCATTGATTAGTGCCATTAAAAACAATTTTTGTCGTACATGTTCCATGTATAGAGAGCGATAAGTTATGTTACTATATGAAGATATTATATTACTTTTCTTTGTTCAACGCAATTACCTTGTTACTACAAGAAAATTTAATTTGCTTACATTCAAGAAAAGAAATTATGAAATTCTGAGCTTATTTGCCTTAACAATTAAGTTCGTTTAACAATTCATTTCGCTTCTTGCACTTAAGACATAAGAAAAGATTTTTTTTTATTAAATAAACTACAACAACGTAGGAAGAGGGATTCTTGTGTTAGGACACTCTGCTGTCTACTATCCGCCCAAATCGTGAGATAATGCATGTAGCGCAGCTCAACGCCACACTTTATCTTTGTTACTAGAGCGACAAAATTCAAACAATTCAATTCATTCTCCCCGTTAATTAAACTTACATCCACCGTTAATACAGTCAGATGCTGTGCCACTGCTACATGGCGGCTTCATTTTTTAAAATATATTAATAGAATTTGCGTGTATGATACTTTGTGCGATTTCTGCTAGAAAAGTCCTTGAATCCCTTAATTAGCTACACATTTTTGATCATAAATAATTATAAGATTTAGAATTAAGCCTTAATGTCCACGTATATAATTCTTAAGAGAAATACTTTCCTCGGAAATATATAGAAATATCTAACATATTATGTTTCTTTTTACTATTTGATTGATTGAATATTTTTTTGTTTTACATTTGTATTGTTTTACAATGTTTTAAAAGTGGATTTGTTACAATATTGGCAGGACGCATCGTTTTTCGTATTTAAAAATGCATTGATTTTGGTTAATATATTAAGTATACATCGGAATTTATTTTGCGGCACGAATGATTGTAGAAACATTCTTCTTTTTTTAGCTTCATGCTTTATCCCGCATATTGCAGGATAAACAGATGGAACTGCAGGAACCATATGAACCTAGTGTTAAGACACGTGTTGAGTGGGGGAACTCAACGCCGCGCTTTGCCTAGTTCCCAGAGCGAAGAAAATGAAAATAGAAAAATCCATCTTCCCCGAGTGGGAATCGAACTCACAAAGCGTCGTGTTTACAGGCAGACGCTTACGCCTCAACGCCACAACGGTCAAAGGTGATAAATGATAATTTTAAGCTATCTTAATATGACAAGATTGGAAAGTACACAGTAAACAAAAGAAAGTTACTTATAGTTATCGCTCAATATTCTTAGACGAGTTCAGCGCACAGTTGTAAACTTGGCTCGTATCTTGAGTTTCCATTGTTTCTTGGATAGAACATAATTTGCCTAAGCTTTTAGCTTATCAGAAGACAGTGAAATTATCTCACGCGTATCTAGAATCAGTGTCTATAGTTGTGCGTTACATTTATGTATATTTTGTAATTATTTCATAATAATTTGGGTATCTAAAGTAAAATGTAAAGTATATAGATAGCTCTTTCTGGCGTTTTATCCTCTGTATAGCAGAAAAATCAGAGACTATTATCAAGACACTCCTCTCTGTGTTCCGTACAAATTTGATACATTACGTGTTAATTGGCTGAAACTTATAATCGATTTTTGTCTCTAAAGTAATGAAATTAAGTAATTTATTTATAGATTTAGCCTCGTATAAAGTCATACGCTGTACCTATACGACACGATGGGCTTAATATTTCCTGAATAATATATACCTAAATGTTTCCTTCAAATTTTACAAGCAATACATTTTTATATATTTTAAATTATTTATTATTATTAACATATACGAATGAATGACAGTTGAAATTCGCGTACTTACGTGCTAGTAATTTTAACCATACAAAGTTACAATGTAAATTTGCAAACGTAATTGGATCATTCTCCACAAGCTTGCCTGCAACCATTTAGCATAAAGCTTGTAGTACTCATATCTTCACTCATTTTCCCCGTCCGAGTTTCATTTACGCTCGCAGACATACTAGCCCAGATTGTATATGTGCACCTCAAAGGCTCATGACACATCTTCATTGCCATCAATAGACTTCATCCGACCCAGTTAACCACAAACATCATTCCTCGTTCACAGCATCTGCCGTCAAAAGGCCGGTATAAAAATTTCATAAAACACGGTACAACTAGAGTCAATGCTACGGCTTTAAAAATCACCACAAAACTGTCCTGCCAGTTTCGCGCGACAAATCTAAGCTTTAAAGCAACATCAACTCTAAGGATTCATAGTGAAGTGCAAAATGCTGTAGACAGTTTCAGATATATATACGATATAGAACGAGAGCGTGGACATTCGAGGCTCTTTTGAAGGAAATCATGATGCAATCATTCTGAGCGCGATAATTGCGGATGGGTAGGCCTCCAGCATTCGTGGAACCTGAAAAGTTTTAACATTCAAATATAATTATAACGGTATTTCATTTACTGGAGCACTCTCAGCGGATGTTCAGAATTTTTTTTAAAGAAATTCACAGCTTTTTCAAACTCAATACGTAGACATCATTATTCCCGACAAAAAACAGTGCAGGACAATTATTTGTTTAAATGTAAATGTGTTGTATAGTTGTAATAATTTTCTATATTAATATTGCGAGTATAATCAACGTCATCAAGTTATTGATAAAACTGTAGAATAATTCAGAGTATTCTAACAATATCAAAGCAATTAATTTAGCTGAATGTAAACTGATTGTTATTATATGAAGTCAACGGTAATTAACTATAGGAAATTAGATTCTGGTTACATTCGTTTTATTAAAATAAATACAGTCAGTTATACTGGCATTCAAAATATTACATCAGATTACATTACGTGATTTTAACTAAATTCATAAGGACTGCGTATATCCGGAAAGTACCTACAAAACTTAATTCAATAACGTTTGGTTGGTACTTTTACTTTTACTTGTAAATATGAGACACTAGATGGCGACATATGCTAGTAGGTAACTGCAAAGTAAAGAGAATATATGTCATAGGAGCGGTATTTAACACCCGAAATAGAAAGAGGACCGTCGTGGCGCAGAGGCGTAACGTCTGCCTGTAACGCGACGGTTACTGGGTTCGATCCCCAGTCGGAGAAGATGGATTTTTCTATTTCCATTTTCTTCGCTATGGCAAACTAGGCAAAGCGCGGCGTTGAGTTCCGCCACTCAACACACAATGCCTCGAAAACGGCGGAAAGCGGGGACGGAGAAAGCAGGGACTAAGCAACGGAGTGTCTTGACACTAGGTTCCCAAGGTCCCTGCAGTTCCCTCTGCCTACCCTGCCTTTCCACGTCACAAGCAAACCACAGAGAATATTTTTATTTTCTCTCATAAATTATGTTCAGAATAATCTTTAATGTACTAAGCAATGAGAAAGCTTAATTACAATTGCTAATTTGTTTTTTTATTGTACCACGATCCGAGCAAGATGAGAGATAGACTAATTTAAAATAATTCATATAACTTAATAATGGAAATTTATAATTCGAGTAAAAAATGTATAGGTATGTTGGCCATTTGAATTTAATTATTTTATTTTTTTTGTTTGACACAATGTAGTTTATGGAAAGGAGCAGTTAGTACCCTTTTACAATATTCAGATATTTATAAGAGTAGGAACTCCACTAGGTTAAATGGGACTCTAGCCAGGGACTATCATGAGAACTCCAAGTGAATTATACGGTTTTTAAATTGAATTGATATTTATAATGTTAGTATTTACAATATATTTGTTTCTTTTCAGTTGTATTGATTATAAGATTCTATTAATGTACCTCATTTGTACATTGTAACGTAAAAAAATCTCTAACAAGATAAAAATTAATGAATTTTAAAACAAAAACACATATGGAATTACTAAGCTTTTGACTTGGCATTTGCCCTGTCGTGTACTTAAATATATCATCCGAAATGGTCAAGTCACGAAATGGCGGATTTAACAAAAAGGAAACAACCGCTTAATCCTACTTAGTTGGAATTGAGATAATTAACTGGCTTTTTGTAAGCCGAGACGAGGCAAAGTGCTAACTTTACAAAACTGCATCTAGGACTGTTCGGACTTGGCAATTAGGCCAATTCGTATGCGGCCAACTAAATCCCTTAAATTATATCCTTCACAGTATCCTCGGTCTTATATCTTTTAAAATAAAGTTCACTTTTTTCATAGCATTTATGAGTGGGATTATATTTTTTCAGTGACACTACATATACATGTATAAATATGTACCTAGATTCGTATTTTTTTGCACTTATAGCAACACGTTTTTGCTCATTACATAGTCTTGCTTATAATATGTGAATTTTTTGTGCATGACTTAAATAACATTTAATAAGCTCACAAGTTCGTTTCTGCACGGTTATTTATTAATAGAAAATTAAATACATTACGTATGAAGCTTTATTCATTATATATCAAAAATGATTTTAGAATTCATTTAATTCGAATGAGTTAGTATTTTTTATTATTTTAAAGTTTTCTATACGACATGAGTAAAAAATTTGTAAATAAATGTGTTAAACGCACGTACAATAATTTAAACTAGTAACTATACAAATACTTAATGCAGAGTACTGTTTTACTTAGAGATTGTCAACAAGTTCTTGGAATCAATAAGAGTGAAATAACAAGAGCAACATTTAACATATGCGCCTCACTTGTATGACGATTAATTACGTTTTCTTATGATTCAACTAAGCATTACGAGAAAAGAAATTAGTACATTAAAATTAAATGTAATCACGATATGGGTGCCGAGCTTCTTGTGTTATGGGGAGAGGAGGACCTATGTGCAAATTATACTTACTTGTTAACATTGAAATTACGATTTTAATAGATATTTCTTCGTTACCTAACCGATATTTCTACGAGTAACGTATGTTCAATTATCATCCTATTCGAAAAGAGGTCAATTTAAACAAAATATTACAAAATTATACACGTTTAAGCTTTTATATTTTGCTCATATATTAATTATTACCCTAAGGTCTTTGGAAAAGCTGCCAACTAATACATATACAGTGAATGGCCTTTGTAATTTATTTTTTACATTACGGCTAGAGTTCGTAATAATAAATTTTTAATTATTCGTTCATAAAAAAAGCTTTGGCTGATGGTGTTACGCAAACGTTAGAATGATGTTAAATGATGTCATGGGCGATATATTATTGGTTTCAGGAAGAAACACATAGGGTTGCGTCTTAATGACATATGTCGTGGATAATAATAACAATAAAATATATTAACATTTCAGTTTTCACAATACTTATTATTGTAGAGGTATAACAATTTATATAATCTATACATTGATATTTATTTGGAATAATTTTTTTTTTGGCGCAGTAAGAATGTTTACGTTTGAATATTTTCATTTAGTCTTTAGGAAGTAATGTTTCAAACCTGTCAGGGATTTTAAAAAAGGAGTAACTTGACACTAGGTTATATGTTACAATATGTAAAAAATGTGATGTTTAGAAATATAACCGTATATATATTTTTTTATTTTACGTGCAAAGATATGTCCATACAAATTATTTGGAATTAAAACAAAAATAACGTAATGTACGAGAACGTATAATATAATTTTCCTAACTTCTATTTGATTTTTAAAACAAGTAATGATAAAGTACCACGTGATAAAAACAAAATATATTAAAATTTTTGGATAGTTTAACTCCGACGCATGCAATTATTTTGAATACTGTCAACCCTACATCACCACGGACGCGGCTGACTGACACAGATAGATCATCTATTTATTACTTTCGGTTACATCGAAAAATAGCTTCAAAACTTTGTCGCTTCACTATTATCATTTCATTATAGAAATTTATACAATATTACTTCATTTTGTTATTTGTAAATTGTGAATGAAGTAAATAGCTTAAATTATTAATATTCATAATAACATTGTGCTATATGTACATGAATTTTGACTAAGTGCTTGTGGTATCATGAAATTCATTCATTATTAGTTATACAAATATACAAGTTTAAATATTTTTTTAGTTTTTTTTTTGCTTCACGCTGTATTCTGTTCATAGCAGGGTAGGCAGAGGGAACCGCAGCAACCGTGGGTAAGTGTTAAGACACTTTCCACTTCCTGCATTTTCGAGACATTGCGTGTTGAATGGAGTGTCGCGTCATTTTGTTGTTAGCTAGTTATCTTCCCCGAGTGGGAATTAAAACTACTAATCGCCGCGTTTATTTCGGTAAATGAATGGAGACATTTGTACCTAATTTATCTGTATTCCTCATTAAATGTGAATGTGACTTTTTTGTTACAAAATATGTTAAGTAACAGACAATCGTAGCGCAGTTCGATTCCCATTTCGGAAAGAACGAATTATGTTCCTTTTTTCACTTTGGCAACAAGGCAAAGCACGGTGTTGAGTTCTGCCACTCGGCACGCAATATAAAGGGCGGAAAGTTGGGAATAATGAAATTTCTTACACTAGGTTTTTACTAACGGTTTTCTTTACCTACCTTTTTGTGTGTAGGATATGGCGAGAAGTCCAATTAGTAAAATATTATTAATGTTAATATAGAAATAATATATATTTGTGCTATTTAATATAAATAATAATTTTAATATACATATTATTTTAATTTTAAAATAGAGCTATCTCCTATAATTACCTTTGTAGAAGCATTTTCAAGTCTCTTTGTAACACGACTACTTAACACTTGGCATGTAATTATCATTTTATACGCCACGTGCCTCCTAAGTAGGTACTTAAGTTATATAACTTTGTTTACACTCATTTATTTAGATTTATAGAAAAGAGGGACTTCTTTTACATCATACGAATGTCTATCGGAACTTAACGCCGAGGAAATAAAAGCAATGAAGTGCTCTAAAGTAATTGACTTGGGGTCGAACCCGTAACCATGAAGTATGTATATATGTCTAATTCTATCTCACTATGCCGCCATTCTTTCCTTTCAATACTTTATTAAACGTTGTTTTATTTGTCAACAAATTGTTAGAAACAAATACATTAGTATTTCTATCATAAATTTTAAATTTATAATATGTAAATATTGTACATCCACCCAACTGCGCTATAATAGCGTTAAATTGAATTACATCCGGTAACAATGCGAATATTTACGATAGTACGGGTACGTATGCACATACTCTTTACGTGATACACAAAACAGTGTCTCTTAAAAACAACAAAAATAATAAACATCACTTGATATAACACATATATAATTCGTGTATATATTTATCTATATTAATATTATAAAAAAGTAAGATTTGTTTGATTGTAATGAATAGGCTGAAACATTACTGGACCGATTTTAATTTTTTTTTCACCATTTTTAAGCTACATTCACATTTCATTATACATCCATCCACATATCATATCTACATCCAAGAATAACATGGGCTATATTTTATTTTGGAAAAAATAGGGTTCGGTAACATATTTGGGTCTTTCGGGAAGAAGATGTAAAAATCAACAAGAAAAGTTACTTATTTTGCGCACGCTGCCTAAACTATAAAAGATAGAACCATATTATGTTTTAATTAATTGTAGATCTTATAAATATCTATAAAACAGTCCGCCACACACTATACCTATCTTTGTCGAGTGAGGCACAACAACCATTTTTTTATTTAAAAATCTTGTCTAAACTCCTTTTAAACGTGTTTATTTTACTAACGCTAATAATTCTTATTAAAATAAATTGTTTCATCACTAAATTTAGTTTATTTACATGATATTTGGTCTTTGAATAATTAAAATTAGGCACTTTGTTTTGAAATTATGGTGAAAATAAAATATTACGATTTCTACTGAACCACCACCACCATCAATCCACAGAAAGACAATCTGTGCAGCCTGCGGAAGATGACTGTCGTCGTTGATATTAGTGTCGTGGTCTTTGAATTGACCTAGGAATCATTTTGCTGATCGTGTTTTTCTTGGGTCGGCTTTTTGAAGCATACACATACGCGGGCGGAGCCGCGGGCGTCCGCTAGCGTAGTAATAAAAAAGCGAACCTGATTGTTCTCTAGGATTTAAAATTATGACAGTCATACCATACGATGCCGTGATAGTAGCCAATTATTAAAAGTTTTATAGATAATATAGCAATGATTATGAGCTTTTTCTTTTTACAGCATCCATCTTCAATATTCGCAAGTCACTAAACATTGCGCTTTGTTAAACTAATTAAACTGCGAGAATCACGCTTTGGTAATCTATATTGCCTGGTGCAGTACCAATTGTTCAACACCCCTTCAAACTCCAGATTATACTGCATAGTATTTTAAAATAATCTATTGTCGTGTTATGTTACTTTACCGACATGCATAATTAATCTTAAAATGAAATTGCTAAGATTAAAAAAATTGAGTTATATTCCCGCACATTTTGAAAGAAAGCTTTTAAAAATATCCCCGTTCACTATTCGAGTAGCGCTATAAGTGTTTTATATTGTGAAAATAAATGATTAATCATTTTTATGAGTAAAGTATAAAAAAAATGCTCATCAGTCATGAAAAAGTGATAAATAAACAGCAATGTTGGTAAAACAAGATGTAGTTTCACAGAGTTCAGTTTAAAATTTGTACAAGATGTTAATGCCGATGATGTTGATTTTATTATAACCAAAATCAATCTTTTATCAGAATAACAAGGAAATAAGAATAACATAAAAATTAGATCTATTTGAAAATGGATTTAAAATTGAACAAAACAGCTTACGAATGTGTGTATAAACCGTTTTTACCTGTTATTAGATGCGGCCGGCGGTAAGTGTTCTATAAGTGAACATTCCTTGGCTTTCTATGCAGTATTTCCGACCCGGAATAATTGGATTAGACTTTAGCAAAACCCAAGTGTACGCTAGATACTCACCCATTAGTGAACGTACGTAGAACAATAATGTTGAATGACTTCTCCGTAATATATTTGTGTTTTTAATTTATTCCCATATATAGTGAGTAAAAATATTCAGGACGATTATAAGAAAAAACGTTTTTAATTTTTGCTTCACAATTCAGCATCTAAATGCACACAAATACCTACTACAAAAATATCTTGAAGTATATTTTTAATTTTTGACTTATAACAGAGCACTTAATGGTGATTTATTTATAAATTTTGTCATAAATTTACTCCAATTTTATTAAAACACTTCCAAAATCATACTGATTTAAATTTATAACAGTACAGTAACAAAATAAATAAATCCGCTATTTTTTGCTTGTCTTCCATTTTATTTCTAATACCAAAATTGAATTCACAAAATTGAGTTTTTTCGAGAAAGCTTTAATATCATTATTACATTTATTTTTCTATTTCCAAGCCCCATTTTGTCTGATCATGTTGATGACAAGAAATAGCTATTATAATAGGTTTGAAGGTAACTTACTAATAATATTGGACATCGGTGCACGTAGCAACGCGCGTGACCGGCTTACAGAGTCTCCTTCTGAAACTCATCGACACCTTACAAAATTGCCTGGCATCTGAATATACTTTAAACGAAGCGACAAAAATAGTGTTATACAAAATAAAATGCATAATTTGGGCAAAATCATTAATAAACAAATCACTATTTTAACTTTATTTTATATATGTACCTTCTTTTTTAATTACCGCCAAACAAGGTCTTTGCAAGTTTTCAACAATGTTGATTAAATGTAAAATCGTCGGTTTTATCGTAAACACAAAGGTAGGAGTCGATACCTATTGTATTAAAATAATTTGCATTTGTATCTTAATATTAAACGAAAAATTGGGCACAATATGCCTAAATACTATGATTTTATTACTTGTGAAGTTTATAAGGTACTTATAACGTACATAACAGGGCTGTACGTACGCACCGATAAAGTATCGTACCGTGAAACTAAAAAAATAACACTGTAATTTGTATATCAAACTTTTTCTGAAACAAATAAACTTAAAAAGTTATAATAATATGTAAAAAGTTTTACAATATATTTTGCTCACAGCTTCTATAGCTTTTTTATTTGAAATTCAAAAAAGTAACTAAAACTTGTATAAATACACCAGAATACGAGCACAGTTATCGGTACGTATCTTTAGTGTCATTTTGGTATTAAAACATTCTAAATGTAATTAAAATTAACATAAATATACCATTAGGTTCATATCGTAGAAATAAAATAAAATTTGCATTAGATCAGTCAGGGTTCTTTAACGATTTCTATAAATATTGCCTTATCTAGAATTTAGGTCATTCTATAAGTATCTTGATCAATATACATATCCTACTTTTACTAATTAAAATGCATAAGGCATTTTAATTATGCTTTCATAATATTACCTATATATATTACTTTTGAAAATTGATGCAAAAATATCAGATAAAAATTAATTAGTATATAATAAAGAAACAGTGATAAAAATGAAACTGTTAGTCTGTTTGTATAAGAATAGAGATCGTTTCGCTTCGTTGTTTCAGGTTTGCCAGCTGTCCTCCGTTGACTTAAAAACTATTGATCCTCCCCGCTAGCGGGCTTCATATTTTGTATTTATATCTTAATAAAATGTGAAATACAAATAAAATTATATTAAATAGTATTTCAATTACAAACATCGTATAATAATTTCCATGCCGTTCCATTGCAGGAATCTGACCGTATCGGTTTAATACAATCTCTGCTATGTGTATAATATAGCCTGAAGCGAAATAAAACAAAGCCATATATTTTTAAGCTTGAAGGCTTTATTTGTGGGGTGTGTGGGGACGGAGAAAGCATGGACTAAGCAACGGAGTGTCTTAACACTAGGTTCATATGGTTCCTTCAGTTCCCTCTGTCTACCCTGCCACGAACGGGATAAAGCGTGAAGCTATAAAAAAAGGCTTCATTTCAGCTTACAATCATTTTTAAAGGCGATTAATCAATAAATGTTTATTAATATAGAGAGTACATGTCTTTCGATACCATTGAAACAAGTCTTGTTGTTATATAAAAGAAAATGTTTATGAATATGTGCATTGTTAGACTTTTATCAAAAAACTGAAATCTGATGGAATCGAAACAAAAAGTGGGTATTTATTTAGAGGTTATATATAAACAGATAAATATTCTTCAAAGTAAAAATCCAATTTAAAAATATTGCTATAATATTAAATAGATAAATAAATTAATTATATATATAAATGTAAAATTCCATAATTCTTCTTTTGCCAACAATTGGGCTCTGGGGACAGAATGTAAAGAAAGCTTATTATTATTATTAGAATATTCAACGAGCGAGGTGCAGCGTCTACATGTAGTTGAGACGATTTTGGGATTCGATTCCCACTTGAGGAAGATGTGGATTACTTCATTTCTATTTTCTTCGTTTTGATAACGAGACCAGCGTGGCGTTGATGCTCAAGATGCAGCGCCTTGAAAAGGCGGAAAACGGAAAATAAAGTTCCTGCAGTTCCGTCTGCTTACCCTGCTAAAAAAAAGATATATTAATTAGATTTCTATTAAAAATTACCATTTGATTTGGTTACGTGCATACCACTTTAGCCATTACAACGTCCGCGCCGTGACAACGTCAAATGTTCAACATATTTGATATGAATATAATACAGTAATTACGTGACCTTACAAAAAGTTTCTATTGTTGTTCGTTTTTACCTAGCAATAGTAAGAAACCCTACTATAATTACTTCGAAGTTCTATTCTTTTGATGTAATTGAGCTCTTGTATTGAACGAGTAAGTATTTTTTTAGAAAACTTTAATAGAATAAAGAACTTATGATTATATATCTAACTGGGTTCAATAATGTACAGTGAATTATATAATTATAACTTTGTATCTGTTCCGAAACCATACAGTCTTTATGAAAAATCTCTATTACGTAATGAAAGTAAAATTATATGTATGTTTACATTCAAAGCGTTTTTAATAAAATGAATCAGCTCTCCACTTTCTGCTCCGAATTTAATACATTACGTGTACAGTGGCGGAACTCAACGCTGCACGAATTTTCACTTCATAGTATTTTCGAATTACTTTACGTAAAACATTTTATGTTCACCATCGGTAATCATTACGATGGCCGTAACTGCCCGCGTATAAATCGTTGTAGATAAGCCTTCAAAGCGAGGGGGCGTTGCCTTAGTCCAATTCCTAAGGAATGCTTATTGAGCTTGTAATTACATCACATTATCTGGAATCTGAAGCGTAGCCGACAGCACGTGACGGGAAATCTGATAATTTTGTAATTTGTGAACAGTCTTGATATCGGAACATCGGAATGGTAGTCGGTTATGACAAAACCAAGAGAACACAAACTGTATATACTAAATATTTTTATGATTTTAGTGTTAAAGTCGTCAAGTATTTTTTCTATCATCAGTGTGGACACTTATATTTAAATTCAAATATTTTAATTATTATTTATATTATTTACCAAAATTTTATTATAGAACGTTATTTTAATGTTAGTAGAAAATACGTGCGTATATAGTTTTTCTAGAGTCATAATCGAGCACTAACACTATCATAATCGGTTCCTCATCAATTTTTCATGGTACCAAAATGTAAGTTGTAAAGAGAGAGAATAGCCTTGACAGACTTCCGGTTAACATCAATAACACCTGTAATATGGTAAATATCTCCCTAAACGGCACTTCAAACCTACGTGCGGAAGAAATAATATTATAACGTGAAAAGTTATTATAAAAATTATTCAAGCTATTTATATTCAAGCTAGTATTTATTTATGAGTTATAAATTGCTCATATTAAAATATATCACTACGCTTAGTTAAAAGTTCAAAGCGAGGAGCAAAAACAGTTTGATTTTATCTTAAAATCTATAAGTAAAAAATACAATTCTATTATATTGAGTTTTTAATAAATCCTTATTAGCGATACCTGTATATAAACAAATTGTACGTCTGTCTGTTTTTGATATTTAATGTTAAAATTTATATAGTAAATTTATATAATACGAAAGGGAAACTTATCATACAATAGATTAATAAGTAAATATTGCCTCAATTGTAAATGTTGCCTAATATATTATTGATATTCTTTTCTTTTTTGCTATATTTTTCTCTTTACATACTTTTTCCCTAACAGGATAGTCAGAGAGATAGAAGCATCAAACGCTGCGGTCCGTGCGTACCTCTTTAGCCTCGTCCACTTTCATTAACCATTCCATACATGGTCTTTGGGCGGTCCTCATGCTTTTAATATCACCATCCTCAGTATTTATATAGATTTTGGTAGAGGAAGCTTTGGTAGAGGAAGATGGAGGATCTTACGCACTCCTTGTGGAGAAAAACAAATGCAATTTTACAATAAGTACATATTTCTGAATATAAGTAAATGTTTATTAGACCAATCTCTAGCATAAAATAGTTTTTTTTCCAGACTAATAACTCTATCGGATCTCATTTCTAACCGTGACAAAATAATCGTGATATTGTTCTTAAGTTTTGTATTAGAGGCCATCGACCCTCGCCAATTTAAGCGTGGCCGTACTTAAAGGTGGTAAAAAATGTACACTATCATGGGAGATAGAAAAAACGTGAGCTTTAATTTTAACTAAAGCTCTTACATCAACAAGGTAAGATGAAAAAATATAATATTGATTGAACCTTATTGATCTTGTACTCACTCTCACACTTCCTATAACCAAACTTGTATTACATTATGTAACAAAATGGTGGAATGTATGTGTATTGTAGTAGTCCGAGGAGGAGCCATTTTTCAAAAGTGGCTAGTATGGTTTCATGACTTCCTTATCTTCAATGAGCTGATTATGAAATTATGATCTAAGCCAGTGCAAGTAAAATTCAGGTAATGTATAATTAGTACGAATGTCAAGTTAGTATAAATGAATGAGTCTATGGAAAGAATATCGGTTTGTTTATTTTATATAAAGGAAAGTTACGAAATGCAGAAGCGTATTGCTGGCCAGTAATAACATAATAACGGTGCTTTGCCTGTATGAATGAGATGGTGTAATGTCAGCATAGAAATGTTCGATAATACTAATATATAACTTCGGTGTTGAAGAAGTTACGTGTTGATATATAATTAGTCATGCCAGTTAAGTAGTAAATAACCATCATAGTCATCACGCAGAGTAATATAACTAGTAAAACGATAATATAGTTAGTAAAGGTAATAAAAATATATAATAATAAACATCAATATACTGTAACGAGGACTGTCGTGGCGCAGAGGCGCAACGTCTGCCTGTAATATGACGGTTTCTGGGTTCGATCCCCAGTCGGAGAAGATGGATTTTTCTATTCCATTTTCTTCGCTCTGGCAAACTAGACAAAGTGCGGCGTTGAGTTCCGCCACTCAACATACAATGCCTCGAAAAAGGCGAAAAGCGGGGACGGGAAAAGCAGGGACAAAGCAACAGAGTGTGTTAACACTAGGTTCCCACGGTCCCTGCAGTTCCCATTGCCCGTTGCCCTGCCATGTGCGGGATAAAGAGTTAAGCTTAAAAAAAAAAGAAAAAAACATCGTTATTATAGTTACTATTGTTATAAATATTAGCTGACCGAATCCGCAACGAAGAGGTACACAGGATGATAAGTACCAGCGAGAATGTCACAGTAAGAATGAAGAACACTCAACACGCAACGCCTCGAAAAGGCGGAAAGTGGGGACGGAGAAAGCAGGGACTACGCAACGGAGTGTCTTAACACTAGGTTCCCACGGTCCCTGCAGTTCCCTCTGCTTACTCTGCTATGTGCAGGATAAAGCGTGAAGCTAAAAAAAAAGAATGAAGAAGAACGTGCACAGATGGTTTGGGCACGTCGAAAGAATGGTAAAAAAGATATACGACGCAAAAGTGAGTGGCAAGAGAGGTAAGGGGTGACCGCGGTTGACTTTCGAAGATACTGGAAGAAGGTCACGTAAAAAGCATGAGGACTCCCCGGAGAGCATGTGTGAAGAGGTTATTGACAGTGGACGAGACGAAAGAGGTATGCAGGGACTGCAGCGTTAGGCGCTCCAGCTTGAAGCTTTTGTTCATTTCCTTATTCATGTAATCATGTGAAGCTCATTGTAAAGTTTACACTTTTTATTATTTATATTTTATTTTCTTTATTAGATTGAACCGGTGGTAGTTATTTTTTTTACATTTAATAAGATGAAATTATTAATTTTAAATAGGCGTCTCACTTGGACGGTTTTAGTCAGTAACTGATCCATTATTTGCGTTAAAAAGCCCATTTAGATTCAGTCTTCACTTTTTGTACATTTATAGCGTAGTGAACTTTGTTACTACATGTTTTTTATATTTTTATACTTCAAGCACAATTAGTTTGCTAAGTAGTAGTACTCGATCAAAGCTATGATCATTAAAGATGACGTGTTCCATACCTGTCATTAATTCGATTGCTACTCTACTGAATAGTGCGAGCAGAGTATCTTAGTACTATATTCTCTTTGCCTGCATTATATAGTTGCTATATGAGTAACTGTATAAGAAGCTATAATAAAGCAAAACATAAAGTTTAAAAAAGTATAACCATTATGGTATAGTGATGCGGATTATGTATAGGATGGTTAAAAGTAAATTTTACGAATTAAACTCAATCTTGATATATTATTTAAATTAAAGAAAAGAAGTTTCTTATAAATCAACGACCTAGGTTGATGTCTGGCAACAGGACGGAATGCCTTATAATGATGCATGAGCTTTCTCTTGATATCTGAATTTTTCAAAATTAAACACATACATAACGTGTCTTTTAAAAATATATTTAGACATTAGAACTATGAGGACCGATTGGCATTGGTCAGTTTCAGAGGGCTGACCATCTACCAGGTCAATAATAAGTGTATATATGTGCGTTTAGATTTCATAAGGAATGCAACTTTAATCTTAGTATTTTGTCGTTACGTACTAAGGTTATTGAAGAAACCTTTAAAGAATACATTTGATAGACTTTTCCATTAGATGCAGGATTTTTATAATTAAATTACCTTCTTTAATAATCAAACCTTTGTCCGTAGCATCGCTTGGAATGCTTTTGTAGAAGATATCCTACATTTTAGCTTTTTATAGCCTACTACAAGTAATAGAGAAGGACTTAATAATATAAAATATACATATATAATATTTTTATATTTGAACATACTGAATTTAATAACAATGTAAATATATTCATTCATGTATGTATGTATGTATGTATGTATGTATGTATGTATGTATGTATGTATGTATGTATGTATGTATGTAACAATGTTTGACTTTAAATATGAAAGTCATGGAATTAAATTCTAGAAATGAATAAATATACATTACTTTCTCATACAACAAAATTATTTAATTAAACTATAAGTATGTGTAAGAAAAGCTTTATATATAAGGTCTATGTATAAAATATTAAGTTATAAAACTATTATATACATTTATATATATATATATATATATATATATATATATATATATATATATATATATATATATATATATATATATATATATATATATATATATATATATATATATATATATATATATATATATATATATATATATATATATATATATTGCATTTGACATTGTAAAGGTGCAGTTGTGATGTTTTTAACTGAAATTCTAATTGAGATAATTACGTCATTTTAGGATTTCACTATTCAACAAATATCAAGATTGGCAAAAAGCTTGCTTAACTATGTAAAGCCTAAGTTGTAGTTCGTGTAATATCTCATTTTATTCCGTTTCCATTGGGCTTACTTTTTTCAGCAACTTTTCTCTTCTTCTTTTTTTTAAGTATATTGAGATAAGAATACGAAGATATTAATTAATATTGCTTAATTTCAAAATTTAGTTTTAAACAGACGCAATAGTAATGCACCTTGTTTGCTGCTGTGGTAATTTCAAACACAATTGCATACTCTGCATTATTGTCTCGAGTGGTTTATATTAGTTTGGAAGTTCCTATTGCCTCATTGAAATTGTAAATGGGATTTGAAATTGGTATAACGATATAAATATATATTTTTGTAATATAACATGTTATTTTCGTTTGAATACTTTTATGGAAATATAAAAGAATCCAAGAATAACCTGAGAATGAATTGTTACAATTTGTATCTGACACGTAGCTAATTTAAGAGCAATGTAAGAAACACAAAACGTTTTTTCTTATTAAATTATACATCAAAATTTCTAAAGATGTTACTTTCTGAATAAAAGTGCTGGCAATAATTTAATATATTCAACGAGTGGGAATCAAATAAATAACCATATCTTAACGTTGAAGCTCAATTGTAGCTTTAATCTAGACTAGTCTAGGAAATAACATTCGACTATGCAGCATAAAAAAAAATTATGGTTCTTGGGATAAGCGCTATGAATGTACCGACTTATTTATATTACTGTTATTATATTATTTATATTACTGTTCTTACTGCTATTATATAATATACTAAAACTTTAAAAATTTTTAAACATATGACATTTGCTATTAAATATTAAATACTTTATACCTACACTATGTTTTGTTTTTTTGCCCTGGCGTATGAATAATTAATTAATCATTCGCTTTGACATGAACATCATTTTGGTATAACTCATTTTGGTATAAACCATAGATTCTACTTCTGTATGGTTAAAAGGTACATAAATAGACGTGTATTTTTAATTATTCACACATAAACGAGTGTAACAATACATATGTTATCATTATGTTAGTATCAATTAATTATCGGTCTTGATGTTAAAAGACAGTTATAGGAATAAACTAATTATTATTTGACTGAATTGTGATCGGTTCGAGTCCAACCACTAGTATTTTCAATTTTTTAAACTAATATCCTAAATCAAAGAAGTCTTTATTTTCTGAAATAAGAACATTTGCTACTCTTTTAAACAAAATATAATTTTCAGTTCAGTTTACTTTAGAACATCCGCGTATGTTATTTGCATTTAGAGCCTACTTAATTTTAAGTAATTTAATTTAAGGTAAGAGTAAACACAAAAAACTATATAAACGATAGAAATGCTAAAATAATTTTATGGACGTCAAATGACTAATACAATTTACATATAGTTTTTATATATATGTACATATATATATATGTACATATATTATGAAATTTATGCGGGTGCGGGTTCATTTAGCCAGCATGTATTACTTACAGAGTGTTCACATGATGAGCCTCTCCTATGTTATGCTTATGGGAAATTACTAAAGACCGTATAATTAAATTACAGCAATCCCTAAGCTATTAGTATATTGGTGCTTCAAATTTATCTATAACACTCAATACTAATATGGCTAGTTGTCTACATGCAACAGCCCCGTTAATCTAAGACTAATAAATAATTAAACTAGCTTTATTGAAAGAGATCTAATTATATTTTAACTCAACAGAAAATATCTTTAAATTGGACGACAAGTATAAGACTACAAGTCTTGACAGTAAGTCGGTTAATAGAAATTGGAGAACGAAATGTAAGATTCACAAACCCAAAGTGTCTCTGTCAGTCGGATATGTGAAGCTAAAAAATATTTAATAATTGATAAATCGTTACCGTTTAATAACATTGTTTATTCTGTATGTTTGTTCTTTGTTAAAAATAACAATATATATATATATATATATATATATATATATATATATATATATATATATATATATATATATATATATATATATATATATATATATATATATATATATATATATATATATATATATATATATATATATATATATATATATATATATATATATATATATATATATAAATTTGATAAAACGAATGAATAATCTTAAGGTCCGACTAAACTATATGTAATAAGAAAATACCGTCCTAACAAAAATTGTTAGGCGGGATGAACATTTCCATTAATATTTTAATAAATGAAAAGTCTGGAACGCCTACAGAGATTCATCGTAAAATTTGTTAGTCAAATGTTTTTTTATCGTATAAAAATGTAACATGTATAATAAGATGTTATAAAGCCAGCACCTGGAAAAGTGATTATATTAGAATCCAGAAATATATATACGATATATGGTCTTTAGGTATGTTGCATTTTATGTGTATTTTCGTACATTCACAGGTGGAATCTATGATATTTTTGTCTGTCGGATATATATATATATATATATATATATATATATATATATATATATATATATATATATATATATATATATATATATATATATATATATATATATATATATATATATATATATATATATATATATATATATATATATATCCACTTACAAAACGAGTAAAGTGCATTTAGTACATATAATGAAACCACAAGGTCTATTCGCAAATTGCGTTCCAATAAGGTCATGCAGGCATCTATCTACCATTTTCACCCATTAAGTGATTGAAAGCATCCAAAATGAAATGGCCATTACCGCTATACATTTTAAATAAATTCTAGACTATACGTTAATTTCATGTGAAACTTTAATGAACAAACTATTAATTTAGGCAAACAAACAATATTTTGGCAAATACTATAAATAACTATAAATAATTTTAATAATACAATGTGTAGGTGATTTATATAATTAGCTATGATAAATATAAAATGAAGTGCATGAAAACTTATTTCGCAAATTTACATAGTTTTACGAAATAATAATATTACAATTATTCTTTATTCTTACAACTATTATACATAATTATTTATTGAAATCGTCGTGGAGCTATGGGATAATGTAAGAAGGGAAAGATTTCTTTAGTGTCCCTGTTCTTAAACACACAATGTCTCATACTTTGTCTGAGAGTGTAGGGCAGTCTTCTTACTTCAAACTATCTGCCTACTGCACTATAATATGTGATATAAAAAAATTATGAAATCATTCATTTATTTTAAAAGTAAAGTTTATTACTTAAGACATAAAAAAACACCGTATAATATATAGTTAAATCTATTAGCTTATTAGCTTACAAGCAGGAAGCTTACAGCCCGTTGGTAACTTAGTCCCTGCAAACGTTCTTAACATAACTTTAAAAAGTTTATTTTATTAGAAATATATGTTGGAACAGCAAAATTGAATAGGTACCTTGTGTATTACGTTAACCTGCATCGTACAGTATGGAGAGCTGCTCTGTCGATTTATCATACTCACAATACGTAAAGGTACCCGAGCTCTTCAATCTTTTGATCCAACATCTTAAGCCGAGTGAAACTGAATGAAGCCAACCAATACAATTCAGGTATAAAGAGTATTGAAAGTCTCTACAGAATGGCGACTTGTATACATATATGTACATATATATAAATTAATTGATGAAATGTAGTTTAATCCATTTAAATATGTCGAATATATCTTTTATAATATATTCGATTTACTATTTCAAAAATGTTTTAGTTTCTCTGTATGGTTTTAACTATATTTGAGTTCAACTACCTTACATAATATATAACGAATTTATATTGAAAAATGTGAACGCAACCGAATGAGAACCCGGGCCTCTTGGACTCCTTCCAAATTCTTAAGACAATTAAGTTGTTTAGAACATTTACATTGTCTTGGATGGCACCCAACAGGTGTGGGTTCATTTTTGTGCGTCCAGTATTGTGATTAGAATTGAAAAAAAAATATTATTATACATGTTAACTAGACAAGGATGGATTGTAATTTAGAAATTCATTGTTATTAATTAAAAATATTTTTAATTATTGTAAAACACTTTTTAATGTTGAGCAATGCTGATTGAGGAACAGTTTTCAGTGTTCAAACACTGGTAAATACCTATGAGGTATTTAGGAATTTTTATATTAAGCTAAACATTGTACAAGTTATCTTGTATGTTATTAAGTACTTCAGTGTTGCATTTATCGACTAAATGGGGCATAAAATTATGAGACTACTGGATTCCCTGCTTTTTTCAATCATTAAACGGACGTTACCAATACCCTTGACAAAGCTTTCCTGTTTTTCATGTGTCTGTTGGCTTATAAAGTGATCAAAATGTTAGTTCGTTACCTGGAGGAGGATCTTACAAGCATTATTATAAATTATTGGATAGGATTTATTGGATCCTGTCCAATTGCGTTATAATTTAAACAAAAAATCTTTTGATTGACTATAAACATTGAGATATTTATTTTCATTGTTTATTTTTGCATTTCATGGTTAATTTTTTATTTATTTAAGAAATTTATCTTCCTAACTAAAGACAGTATGCAAAAGCAGACTCTGTGCACGATAGATTTATTCAAATATATTAACAGAATATATTGAAATAAAAAAATTATATATCTTTTTTAGGATGTTTAGTTTAAATATGAAATTTTTGTATTACCTACTCCCAAGCGGAGGGAAAGGATTTCAAGAAATCTTAGTATATGTCTCTGCTAAGATTTTGATATATGTCAGATACGTTTCTTAAATACAGAACATGGCCATCATAAATGTTTTTATTTTATTTATTTCATATATTTTTCTTATAATAATTTTACATATTTTACCTAACTTGAATATTAATTGCTGTATAATCATCATTACAGCCTTTGTTAAATCCTCTGCTGGATGCATAGGTGTTTCCCAAGTATCTCCACTACAATCGACCTTCTACTACCGGAAGCTTTCGGTAACTAGATCGTCGCTGAACATTGAACTGCCTACCGAGTATCCTCAAGTTCGTGTACGCTCGTGAAAAACCGTAGTGTTGGCAAAAGTAATGATTATACTTCTCTATAGTAAATATTAGGACTTTTATAGCAAATGTGTAAATAAAGGCAGTCATTTTCCGTTGTTGAAATAAATAACAATCTTTATTAAAAAATAATTAACAAAATAATTATGTCATTTATTTTTTCATTCTTTTTCAATAAAGAACTAGTACAGAGAAGAACTAATACAATTATAAATATGTTTGATACTTGGTCATACGTTTAATATTAGTATATTTTATTATGAGAAAAGGCAAACGAGCGTTCAGGCTACCTGGTGTTAAGTAGTCCTCGAAGCTCTGGGCCCCGTTTAATCGTGTCATTTTTTTTATTTTGAGATAGTTGTGCTTAATTTTACAGAGCTTTAATATTTTCTGTGAAACTGAAATTGATTTTTAATGAAAATTGAATACCATAGTACTTGCTGTCAGAATTATATTACAGTATGAATCGTGTCATTATAAGCAGTTTATCCTATAGATTTTTGATTTATTAAAATGATTAATTCTTTATTATGATATAATATTATAACTCAAAATCATGTTACGTATTCGATTATAAGAAAAAATAAAGTGATGTCACCTTGGTGTTATTGTAAGGGAATGAGTATCGATTATGTGGATACAGAATAATAGCTCTAACGAGGCTTTAGATTGATATTGACAGATGTCTCACCAAGGACTTGAGCTTACTGACTAAGAAATAGTCGAGGAAGGTTGTAATAAACAAGTTGGAAAGTATATTTGTTTTTTTCTTTTATATTTAAATTTCATTATAAATATTTTATTTATATCATAATAATAATTTAATTTTAGTATTTTGAAATTATACAATTTTTAATAGATTTCAATTTTTTTATGAGCGTTAGTTTTTCAGCTTAAACGTTTTTCAAACTTATTTTATACCTAATTCAATTAGAAATTAGACATCCCTAGGGAAGTCACAAAATATCACTTGATAGAAAATGAGACAACTATTCTTAGTAAATACCAAAGAAAATAGTAACAACATAGAAGAACTTTGCCAACATGTAACTATGTATAATTAAAGGTACTTTGAACTTTACTCAATAACGGTAACGGCTATTGTACTTTCACAACTTATAAAAGTTGGTAAAAACATTATTTTGAGGCACATTTTTTATTTTAACATACTAATGCAACTACAATACTAAAAAAAATGATTACATTCATATCATGATTTATACTTACCTAACGTTTAAAACCAGTTTTTGTCAACATGTTTAAATCAATCTAAATTATCTGATACATGTTGATGAAACTTTTTAAACTGTTATTTTATGCTTGTTATTGGTACAGTATAAAAGGTTTGTGTTTCTGTTATGGTTTCCCGCTTATGACAACAATTAATTTTGTTATTACTTTCACTGAGCTCAAACAATAACATAGAGTTAAAACACGTTTGCGTTAATTTTTTGCCTAATATAAAAACAAGAAGGACCGTCGTGTCGCAGAGCCTTAGCGTCTGCCTGTAAACGCGACGGTTTGTGGGTTAGATTCCCACTCGGGGAAGATGAACTTTTCTATTTCCATTTTCTTCGCTGTGGAAAGTAGGCAAAGCGCGGCGTTGAGTTCCGCCAATACACAAACGGAGTGTCTTAACACTAGATTCTTATGGTTCCTGCAGTTCCCTCTGCTTACCATGATATGTGCGAGAAGCGAAAAAATAATAATAATAATAATAAGGTGTTGAATGTTGGAACTCAATCGTATCAGATTGTAAAAATTAGAATAATTTACATACAATACCCTTAGGTGAGGATCGATAACTAAACGTCTGGCATCCTTCAAATTGATCGTACCACCAAATTAGACGTACTATTGTTTATTATATATTATCCTAAAACAAAAAAATATCAACCACTCCTCGTCGCGTCCGTCAACTTATAATAAAAACTAACTAAAACTAAACATTTAGCCAAGAGATAACTACTTTGTGGACTTTTATCTTTCAGATAATCAAATATGTGTAACACATGACCTAAATTTTGCACTAATTACGTATAAAACTTTTTGAGTTGAGTTTAAAACCCAAGTGGAAAGAATTATTACATTGTATTTGAAATATTTGTATATCTTTTACATTAGTACCAAGGAGAATATATGTTTTAGCAATTAAATACGTCTGCTGCTTTTGCATGTACTTAACTTCAGTTGTCACAATTAAAGTAAAGTAAATTAGTACTAATAAAGTATTATGCAAAAGAAATTTAAGTAACTTATTTTATTTATATTTTTGTGAGTTTCAAAACCGGGTCAATAATTTTATATGTTTTAGGCTTAATATATATATATATATATATATATATATATATATATATATATATATATATATATATATATATATATATATATATATATATATATATATATATATATATATATATATATATATATATATATATATATATATATATATATATATATATATATATATATATATATATATATATATATATATATATATATATATATATATATATATATATATATATATATATATATATATATATATATATATATATATATATATATATATATATATATATATATATATATATATATATATATATATATATATATATATATATATATATATATATATATATATATATATATATATATATATATATATATATATATATATATATATATATATATATATATATATATATATATATATATATATATATATATATATATATTAAACTTTTTGAGTTGAGTTTAAAACCCAAGTGGAAAGAATTATTACATTGTATTTGAAATATTTGTATATCTTTTACATTAGTACCAAGGAGAATATATGTTTTAGCAATTAAATACGTCTGCTGCTTTTGCATGTACTTAACTTCAGTTGTCACAATTAAAGTAAAGTAAATTAGTACTAATAAAGTATTATGCAAAAGAAATTTAAGTAACTTATTTTATTTATATTTTTTGTGAGTTTCAAAACCGGGTCAATAATTTTATATGTTTTAGGCTTAATATATATATATATATATATATATATATATATATATATATATATATATATATATATATATATATATATATATATATATATATATATATATATATATGTATAAATATATATATATATATACAGTGAAATAATAAAAAAATTCACAGAAAATTATTTAAAATATTATTTAAGAATATATTAGTACTTATTGAAAATAACTAATAGCTAAATACAATAAATTAGTATTTTTAATTAGCTTCTAATCTAAAAATGGATACAATTCTATTTAATAATATGTGTAACACGATTGAAATTCTTTGTATTCTTTCTTTGTATCAACTACAAAAGTAATAATTTAACTATAAAAATACATCTATGGCGCAGTTGAGTCATGTCGACATTCACGCGATTATTGTGAGTTTAAATGCCGTAAATGTAATGCTTATATTGAAACTGTCACTCAGTGTTTCTTACATTGTTGTGACACAATGACATCTTGCAGTTATAAAGTCATCATTCATAAGTCATCTCCGCCTTCTTTTAAGAAATATTTTATGTGAACATGATTTAAGTAACTAAAATTGTAAGAGAAAACAAATTTTATAGTTAAACAAAAGCCACTTTAGAGGACCGTCTTGGCGCAGAGGCGCAACGTGTGCCTGTAACGCGACGGTTTCTGGGTTCGATCCCCAGTCGGAGAAGATGGATTTTTCTATTTCCAGTTTCTTCGCTCTGGCTAACTAGGCAAAGCGCGGCGTTGAGTTCCGCCACTCAACACGCAATGCCTCGAAAATGGCGGAAAGCGGGGACGGAGAAAGCAGGTACTGAGCAACGGAGTGTCTTAACACTAGGTTCCCACGGTCCCTGCAGTTCCCTCTGCCTGCTCTGCCATATGCGGGATAAAACGTGAAGCTAAAAAAAGTCACTTTTTTTTAAACAAATTATGAGTATTTAAAAATGACAATGTAAGATATATACTTATCATTATAACCTTAACCATATATAGCCTTGTAACAAAACAAACGACGAAAACCATTAAGAAAACCAATAAAAAATTCGTATACCCTAAACCGACGTTAAAAGTATCAATTTAAATCGGTTCAAATATTTTTTTGTAGTTACTAATAAAGAATGAAATGGTCAAAAATTTTATTTTGCCAGGCGTTTTATCAGAATGCTTGCATTTAAGGGTTGAAACCACCCTTTTAAAGGGTGTTGTGGAATTCAGTTTCAGTACCCCGGCGTCCGCCGATGTGAGTGGACGTGTGTATAGTGTCGGTGTGCATAGTGAAATACGAAATGTCAAGTGCCGTATATATTTTGTGTATTTTGTGATTATAGTGAATCGTATCGTTTTGGATCCTGTCTGTCACAGCACCTTCAAAATGTAAGTTTGTTTGTTCAGTGAAAATATATGGAACGAATATATATTGAAACTTTTTTGAATTAAAATTATGATCGTTTTACTTTAAATATTGCTTTATTTAGATCATTTTTATATTTAATAATTACTTATGAAGTTTTATATGTTGATATTTCTTACTAAAACAGTAAATTGATTCTAAATAAAATAGTTACCTGAAAGAAATACTTGATCTCGTCTATTTAATTATTCTCTTTGTTAATAATACAAATGTTAGACAAATATAAAAATATATAGTTATATAAAAAATAAGTGTGAATTACATATTACATATTATGTATATATGTATGAGCACGTGGTCAAAAAAAAAACTTGCCGCAGAGGTCCCATTAAAATTATTTACGAACTGTTATTAAATTGAAGGAGCTTGTAAATTGTGATTTAGTGTTTGATATGGATTTTTTGTTATCACATGCATTACGAGATAAAATGTGCTAGTTTACAAGTGGGTAGTTGACTTGATTTATGATAATCTTAAATTACATTTTAATTTATATACTGTATACGTTAAAAGGTTCAACCTTTTTTAATAATTCCTACTACACATGGTAGGGTAGGTAAAGGAAATCTAATTATAAGATATTTTTATCAAACTATTGAGACATTATGTATTGAGTGGCGTAACTCAGCATTGCATTTTATCGTATCACAGCCATAAAATTAAAATAATTGTTTTCCTCGACATAGAATTGAACCTACAACTGCCAAGTATACAGTACAAAATATTTTTTGTGTATTTTATAAAATATATTTTAGTATATTTCAATAGAATTGTTGTCAACAATGTGTAAACATTTCTACGTAAACCTGTTATCATAAGAAATAAGTACGGCATGTCTACTGCAAGGAAATCATACTGTCAAGTGCAGACCTTGAATGCATATAAACAAACGTAACTCGTTTTAAAAACTTTAACGATATTAGTTAACAGTTACCTTCCAACTATACATTTTTTAATTATTATATATAGATAACTATTGTTATAAATACATAAGGTTTTATTATTTATTTATATATAATAAATGTATATACAGTAGAACCTATATATGTCGAATATCCAAAAGATCCACCAAAAAGGTTTCAACTTGTGGAGGAATTCTACTTTGGCAGATTTTAATAAAGAGGTTCAGATTCATTCTTATTAATTTGGAATTAAAAATTGATAAGGTAAAATAAATAACAACTCAATTATAATTCTTAAAATCGATAGGTATTTTTTTCTAAACTATAGTGTTATAAATAGTTAAATATAATTAAACATAGCTATGTTCGAGATACAGACGTCCATTTTAATTTTTCGAGTTATGGAGAAAACTGCGTTCAAGGACTCGCTAATTATTTTGACTGATAGTGGGTTGCAATTTCAAGTACGTCGTACGTTTTAGTTTGAGAAGAAGGCAATAAAATTATTTTTCAAAATTTTTGAGTTAAGGAGGTTCTACTGTATGCTAAAATAAATTTATTTTATAAAATTAATGTCACGATCGTCAAACATTGATTACTTGCTACAATGCTTTTTTTAAATAGAATTTGTTAGGATAATTCCTTTACAAGTCAAATGAAACTTTTATCCTTTTTTTATAAATTCAGCGACATATTTGCGTTTTATAGTCGTTGGCGAATTTTTAACTATAATTATGTAATTATTATTAATAATATTATTAAATTTTGCTTTGATTATTGTAAAGCAAAATTGTAGCTTACTGCTTACTTTACTATCTTTTTAGTTCAGGGACTCAAGAAAAGTTGTGTTTAGTAAAAAAATAAATAGAGAAGCTTGATGTATTCTAAACCTAAATATCTAACCGAATTATCCACACAGGTATTAATAAATAAAAGCATAATACAGACATATCATAGTTTTATGAATTATTATTAATAATTGATCCACTTTTTAGATAATATTTAAAGACGCTATATTATTCTTCTTATCTTAAAATAACAGAAAAACTTGGTATTAAATCTTTTAACACCTTCTAAATGTTGCGACAGACCAATCAAGTGACTAAACACTTCAATGTACAGACCGACGTATTTGCCAAAGATACGACACATTATTTCATCACGTAAAATTTTCCGTGTGGGATTTGAACCTTCACTTACTTTTAACTAATAAAATTAAAATCTTATGAAGAAACATAGAACAACATTACGTAATATGATTACTTCATTCAGATCCTTACAAGATCCTTACCGAAAATAATTTGTTATGTTTTTTATTAATATAGTTTATTTTATGTAACAACAAATATCCACCATGTGACTGTTTTTGAACGAACCATAAAGCACTGTTGAACGTAAAAAGTTTAACGTTAAAGTTAAAGTTTGAACCAAAAAATTTATAACGAATCGTAATTAAATAAAGCGTATGCAAATATTAGTTCTTCACAAACTTAGCTAACATTCTACTATGTGGTTCACACTCAACTCTCGAGACTTGGCTTGTTTATTAATAAAGCTTATGAGTTGCGTATCGAGCTTTATGAACATGAATTGGCACTGTAGTTAACGATGCAATTATTGTATACAAATTTTTACAAGAACTAGTTGCAGCCGACGACATCGTCTGCGTTTGAATAAAATGTAAAATCTCAAAGTATATAAATCTTTTTTCTTTTTTTGCTGTGTAGTTTCGTCTGTGCGTTGTCTGTCAGTCACGTAGTAACCTAACAGTTTTTTATATAAAGATTGAAGTTTTTTAAGTGTGAACGAATATGTAAGTAAGTATACTGTATACATAATTATTATTATGAATAAATTATAACATAATAGTTTTGTTAACTAATTTTAATGCATATTAAACTCTCATTAAAAATATTTTGGATGTATACATATTGTATATTTTTATGATTTTTAAGCCTGTGTCTACACGAAAGACGCATTGCTCAGTGGACAGAGGACGGTCATGGAAACCGAAGCGCGGGTTCAATTACCGCTGTGGTCAAATTTTATATATTTTTTAGTTAGTTTAGTCTTTTTGCAAAGTTTAGTGTACTGTTTTAAATTTAAAAAAAATGAAGCCGTCGATTTAAACATGTTTTACGACTTATTTAGTTCCCTAACAAAAAAACAATCTTAATTTACATTTACAAAGTAGACCAATATGTCACCTTTTATAATTATTCTAATAGTAACTTGGATTGGAATATTATTATAATATATTAGATAACTTAATATATTATAATGATATTCCAATTCAAGTAACTGTTTTAAATATATATATATATATATATATATATATATATATATATATATATATATATATATATATATATATATATATATATATATATATATATATATATATATATATATATATATATATATATATATATATATATATATATATATATATATATATATATATATATATATATATATATATATATATATATATATATATATATATATATATATATATATATATATATATATATATAAACACTGTCACACATCTTATACCAACACAAAATTGCAATATAACCGTATACTAATGCTTTCAAATGCAACTGGAGTTCAAGGATTTAAAACCTTTCAACTAAAGCACCCTGTTGAATAGAAGGCAACTTACATAAAAATAGACACCTTTGCGCTTGAGATCACTTTACATCACACTTAAATAAGATAAAATTGTGTTCTCATGATACGACGCGACGTGATGCATAGAAAAAATAAATAAAAAAATATTTATATAGCGAGTGAATATATTGAAAATCGTTTTGTGTAACCATCGATTTTTGCGAGATTCGTGATTGAGTATTTTCTAATGTACGTGCTAAAAGTATGGTTCACGCTCTAGCGATCCCAGGTAGGAACGACCTTGGTATTATCGTGGGTAACGACAGGAAACTAAGCCTAAACAAAAAATATTCGCCAAATGCGAGAGATAATCGTGCAGCGTGGGTTCCGCACTTAAATAAGTAAAATAAATTTATTTTAGGTCAACGGAATATTTAATTTTTGTATGAAATTAACTACATAAAATAGCTTATAATGATTTTTTCTTGTAATATATTTATAAATTTAGATTTTTCGAATTTTGTTCTCTGTTGTAAAAAACTATCTCAAAGTTCTTACTTGTTGCAAAATTCGAACTCTCCTCTTATTAGAAGATATACCTCTCTTTATATGTTTTAATTATAAGTTAATTCCATAGAAATTAGACAAATAATGTGTATAGATTGCATTGATTTATAAATTAGATGTTTTCTCATCTGATTATTTGAAATTAATGTCAGCTCGGTACGTCTGTAGGATCTTGATAATAATAATAACCACAGACATACATAGACAGATAACAAACTCAGAACATCGGTTTTTTGTTGTACGAAATATATCATCATACAAAACTGTCATACTTGCTTATTCATATTTATTTATTAGGTAGAAAGGAAATACTAATGAAAATATTTATTATATTTAAAATATACAGATATTTTCCTTACGAATAGATTGGAGGCCAGATTCTGTGAGGCATATGTGCCACAATGGCGACATATAAAACAAGAAAAATTATAAAATGCAAATCAGTTTATGTAAATAACCCATTTTAGAATTACAGATACTTTACTTATCACAAGACTTGTGTATAGTTTAACCGAAGATTAATGATATCATTTATTTTGAATAAAAAAGTAATCTTTAACAGCTACGATAACATTATTTAAATTTAACATAGTGCAAAAAGTCTTACATTTTCTGTCAACGAGCTGCTAAGATTAACTTATTAGCATAATTCACTGATATTCAAATATATAAACACCTTTAATTCAAAACACACAACTATATTCAGAGAAATCGCAGTATATAATAATTTTTTTACGAATTTTTCTAATAGACCTGAAATATCGCTTTAAAAATATATTTTTTTTTTTTTTTAGCTTCACGCTTTATCCCGCACAAGGCAGGGTAGGCAGAGGGAACTGCAGGGACCGTGGGAACCTAGTGTTAAGACACTCCGTTGCTCAGTCCCTGCTTTCTCCGTCCCCGCTTTCCGCCGTTTTCGAGGCTTTGCGTGTTGAGTGGCGGAACTCAACGCCGCGCTTTGCCTAGTTTTAGTTTTAGTATTTCTTATCACAAAATGTTGTTTAAAAATCCAATGTCAATTTTTATACAAAATCAAAACATAAATAAAAACAACTCTTCTGAAGATTTCACAATCAAAGTATCTAACGCATCCATCGAGGTGGAGTAAGGAAGTTGAGTGTGTGCTCAGCTCTTGAAGTAGACACTCAGACAACACTAGGATAATTAAAATACACCACAAAGTAATGCAAGACACGTATTACTTGGCGAGGCTTTAATCACGTTGAATAGATCTTACGTTAGATACATGTTATTTGTAACTGATGTATGTTTATGGGAATATTTTTTTTCTTAATACTTTATGGTTTTTTGTACAGATTACTAATAGGTTAAGCTTGGAGCATTTTGTCCATGGCTGAACTTAAGCTTAAGCTTTATTTAAAAAATTGTAACTTTTAATGGCTTTTCTTTAAATTATTAAGATTGAATATAACATTAATATAAAAAAATTGTGATAGTGTCTGTTAGTAAACTCCAAGCAATGGACAATTTTCATTTTCACGCTCTTTAAAAAACAAATTTTAAACTCTTTAAAAAATATGGACTGAAACTAAAAAACGGATTGATATGCCACTAGGTTCTTTCTGCTCACTTTATGGGATAAAAAGTGAAACTGAAAAAGCGACAAATTGTAAGTTAAGACTGGATTACTGAAGACTGCATATATCGTTATAGACAATGAATTGACTAAAACATATTACTATCAGATTATTATACTATAGCTAATATAGTTAGTATAGTCAGTTAGTCAATGTGAAACACTTGTTGCGTATATTTTACACGCCGAAGAATTAGACTTAAGTAAGTGCATGTGGCAGTATTAAATTACATCAATTATATTATACTTATACTTACTTATAAAATGTTATATGCATTAATTTATATATATATATATATATATATATATATATATATATATATATATATATATATATATATATATATATATATATATATATATATATATATATATATATATATATATATATATATATATATATATATATATATATATATATATATATATATATATATATATATATATATATATATATATATATATAATATAAATTCAATAGATGTTAAAATCACATCTCTTGTAAGCAGATTGTTTATTACAAAAAATGAAACTAAAATAATATAAAAAGGATTTCTTTACAAGAACCGAGTGTTAAAATCCATGGCTGAATGAATACTCGCTTCGTCTATCTGACAAGTGTGCTTTTTTAAAAATTTAAGATAAGATAACAGATATACTTTCTAATTTTCATATACACCTATAGATTACATAATAGGCCAAGACGTCAATCTTGTTTCAACGTTATATTCTATTAATAACGGCTGCTACACGTGTTACCTTCTCTCTCACGTGAGACTTCGGTACAAGTTTATCGCATTTCCATATAAGTGCAAAGAATTTGTTCCAAGACTGGTTCTGATTATGCACTGCTTCATTACTTTTTTATTTTGAATCGTCGCCGCCGAATCAAAAAACTTGAAGAATCCATTGTTTTTGTAATCTGGTACATTGTTACGGCGCAACTGATTTGTGTGATTATTTATGGAAAATTAATATAAAATATCTTTTATCTCCTAAAAACTCATCTACTATGTAGTAGACAGTACAGTCCACATAAAATTGATTTAACAATTTTACATAAAAATCGGGAGATTTATTATATTTCTGATACAGATGGTTTCCCAATATGTTTAGACAAAACGTTTTCGAGTTGTTTATATTTCAAAACGTTATGGTGGTGTCGGTATGGCGACATATTTTGCCTGCCCCATAAAACTCATTATAGAATATAAAATAATATGTAATATTCAGTAATCAAAATGCGTGACGGTCCTCCACACAACACGGAAAGCGAATAAACGACAAGAAAGTGATAGAAATGTTACCAACGCCAAAATATAAAGTATAACCAAGCTAATAGCTAATAGCTATTGAGCTATTCCCTCTGACTTGCTGTGAGAGGGATAATGCGTTAAGCTGGAAAAAGGGGCTTAAGGGTAAAACCCGGGCTTCCCAAAGCAGTGTGATGATTATTTTCTAAACACATGTATTTTATTTTGTAGTAATACTTTTGAATTTATATCATACATGATTCATCCTTTTAGGTGCAAAATGCACACACACACAAAGGGCGTGCTCTGGATAAAAAGGCACATCTGTTATTATAATTAGCGCGGATCGGTCTGATGCAACCTTGTGAAGTTCAATACATGCAGTTAGGTACAAAATATTAAATAAACCATGACCAGTCTGGCGGAGATTTACATAAGAAAAAGTTTGTAAGACAAAGACAAAGATTCAATTATAAATTATAATTGTTGTGGGATTCTGGTGATACTGTCTTTGTTGTTGTTTGTTGCAGTTTTGATATTTTATAAGGAAAAATTTAAACTCAAATATAAATTTTCTGCAAACATTTTGGAAAAAAAGAAAACATACGGTACATTTTCTTTGCATGTGTTCTCTGTGCGTGTGATAAATATTGTGCGACGTTAAGTATCGTCACTCAGAATTGAATGTCTCGAATTTGAATTTGAATTGGAAGATGGAGTGTTTTAGCACTAAATTCTTTCTGTTGCTCTCCTATATGCGAAGTCAATAGTGATGCTAAAATAAAATATATACATACATTCATAACGTCACGCCTTATCCCTAGCGGGATAGATACTTGACTTCTTTATCCATGTTCTTCTTTATCCATGCTGGTCATCGTGCTTTTCTTCCAGTATCATCGACACTTTTCTTATTTATTTACACAGAATAAATTAAAACACGTTTATATTAAGTATAATTGAAATTACATTAATACAAAGTTGTTTAAAGTACAAATTGAAGGAATAAAGGTCCTTACATACAAATGAAATAAGGAAAGACGTAAATAAATAAAATCAGTGTAGGCTCGTGAGTCGGGATTCCACTTCTGATTACTGAAGTAAATTGCTCGCTATTTAAGTGATTTCAACATGAATTCTATAATGAGTTCATTTTATCAAAAGGTTCTTACTAAAACTCTAGGAACAAAATACGTTCACTTAATAAAATAATAACTACTAAATATAATTTGTATTTTTGATCGTAACCAGTGTAATTAGCCCTAAGCCTTCAAAGACGTGTAATTCATATTCCATATTAAATTCCCATTGTATGATATAAATAGGTGTAATGACCGAAATATCCGGCGTACACAGGAACTTTTTTGTAACCAAGTGTTAGACAGGATGTACGTTTAAAGGTAATCGTCACGGCCCCTTATAACAGCTGGATAATACCAATTATGTAAAACGCGAAACTGTAATTCCGCTCGTGGGCCTATTAAATTAAATCTATTAAATTAAATTTTTAATAACGTCATCATCATCATCACAGCCGTTCTGCCTATATTTTTTTATATGTATTTTTTATCTGCCTGTAACGCGACGGTTTCTGGGTTCGATCCCCAGTCGGAGAAGATGGATTTTACTATTTCCATTTTCTTCGCTCTGGCAAACTAGGCAAAACGCGGCGTTGAGTTCCGCCACTCAACACGAAATGCCTCGAAAAAAGGCGGAAAGTGGGGACGGAGAAAGCAGGAACTAAACAACGGAGTGTCTTAACACTAGGTTCAAATGGTTCCTGCAGTTCCCTCTGCCTACCCTGCCATGTGCGGGATAAAGCGTGAAGCTAAAAAAAAAATTGAAAAACCTTTGATTTTTTTTCTAATCACCTGTTCAAGGATCGTTATTAAAGATTTTATTTTTAATATAAAATTAGCATAATAGTTAGGAAATAAAAATTATAATCAAAAAAATATTTAATTCTTACACTATAAATATAATTTAGTATATTGTAATATAATTTCTAAGTAAATATATTAATTTCCACGTTTCATCTGTTCATAACTGGACATTTATATTTTATCTTCTCAGACCGGCACAATACAATTTTAAAGTAAAATATTTAACGTCGATATGAGACCAAACGCAGAACTTTTCCGTACACAACCAGATATTATAAAATAATTTTTATGTTTAAAAAATTGTGCGCGATTTTAAGTTCTGGTTTCTTAGACTTATCTGAGTAAAAGAAAATACTTTTGATTTTTTATAAAAAATACAATTCATGTTTTAAATCACTCGTACATCCTAAATAAATATTCAAGTAGGAAGGGTACAAGAAGAAATTTCTTGAATTATATCTTGTTAGGTACACCACGACGTAGTTCAAAACTATAACGTATCATTATAATAATTATTATAATTTTAGAGGAGCTTGGACAATAGATGTGAACGTCAATGCTTATTTCAAGCTCCGGGCATTGCTCTGAGCTTCTGTCCCTACAACACGGTGCATCTAGGAAAAGCAAAGTATTTTATTCTCGACATTATAGAGACGTTGTCAAACTGCGAAAGATTTCGTTCACATT
The DNA here is from genome assembly GCA_037178615.1 of Dione vanillae. NCBI lineage: Eukaryota > Metazoa > Arthropoda > Insecta > Lepidoptera > Nymphalidae > Dione > Dione vanillae. The sequence continues at coordinate 667,650 of JAZFAU010000200.1, forward strand.
TGTGGCATGCAAAGAAATATATTGATTAAAATAGTGGTGTTTTTCTCGGTTCCCTCTGCCTACCCTGTTATGTGTAGGATAAAGCGTGAAACAGATAAAAATAATGCAGATATGGTGCAAGTTTTGGCATAGTAGGATGCGTTTTGTATATCATTATATTTTGTAAGTACATCATAATGTAATAATTTGTAAAAGTAAAGTAAACATAAAAAATATCTCAGATTTGACCACCTCCGATCACAATCGCCAACCTGCCATCTTGTTCAGCAGAATGAGAATTTCAATTCATTCAACCGGTACAAAACACACTAAACCCTAAAAATGCGGTTATTTTATTTTTGACACGCTTATATTAGCTTCGCCTTTATGAATATATCAATTAATCATTCAACGTAAAGCAGTCTTACAACATTATTTTGAGCTACATTTTATAGTGTGATTAACTTGAATACTTATGATACAAGTATGATTGTCAGGGATTCCAGTATATGTATAAAGTTCCTTGTTATTTTGTATCAATTTAATAAAAATTAACTACTATCCGCATTCTCACCCGTTATAAAAAATATCTTTGAAAGCATATTGTAAAATATAGAGGAGAGCAGGATTGGAGTTAACTGAGATAAATATTAACCAGCTTATTTCCGCCAAACGTGGAGTGTTAGAAATATGATATTTGGTCTAGATATATTATATATAGAGAATTATATATGTTGAAGTAGTTATAGGAAAATAATTTAGATCAGATTATTTAACAAAATGATTTAGTATTTTGCACATTACTTTGTCTAGAAATTTAGGTTATGACCTTGCTTGTTTCATGTGAAATAGAAAAAAACCAGGTTCTTGGAATAGAAATAGAAAAGTTGGCAAAAGTTAATTCAAATATTGGACTTTTTCCATTCGAAATCCTGAGACCATCTAAAGCAGGGCAACAAGATTATTATATTCTTTACTAATTAAACTTAACTTAAACTACTAAGTACTTTAGTTTAATATTAAATACATTAAATATTTTATTTATTACATTTTTAGTTCTCCAGCTCTGTTAAAACTCCCCACTTGTTGGGTCAGTATTAACAAATAACTTAATTGTTTAGTTAAGTAGCCAGGTCAAGATATAAATAAAACCACAAGTTAGTACCAGCCTCTCACTCCTATATAAATAGCTAAAGTTTTTGATATGAAGCAAAACCGAGTGGTAAGAGAGGTAAGGGGACACCTCGGTTGACTTTTAGAAACACTGTGTAAAAGAGAGTGGAGGAAGGTCACGTAAAAAGCCTGAGGACCCTCTGGAGAACATGTATGAAGAGGTTAGTAAAAGTGGAAGAGGCGAAAGGTATAGGCAGGGTCACTTGGCGTTCCGTTCTCTTTTACTACCTCGCTAGAGAACAAGCGCGAAGCTATTCATGTATGTAATATAATGTATGTACGTGAGTAACTATTTGATGGATACCTATATCTGCACACACTGAAAAAAATAAACATTCCCGTGAGATAGTAAATGGGGGTATGCTAATAATAATAAAAGACGAGGTGATTGAACCTGTGTTCTTTGATATGGTTGGTGCCGCTGTGACGCATCCCACAATACGCTGCCATACTCGAATGAACACTTATAATACGTAGTTTTTATCGCTTTTTAATTACTTGATCAACAGTTGAGTAATTGATTACTAAACTATTAGAACATCGTATAAATATTAGTTGTTATTCATTCACATGTGTTTAAAGCTCTTTTATATATTAGAAATTACAAATCAAAAACCGGTTTTTAAGATTTATTACACCACAACAAATGATAAGTGGGCGCTTAAATCGTACTCATATATTTTGTGGATATATATCCTTATAATAAAAGGAATAAGGATCAAAAGCAGGTGCAGTATCATAACTTATAGGTATGTCGTCGGAGGCCGGTTACCTCCTTGACTTTATGGTTTCGATTCAAAAACAAGGTCAAACTGATTGTTGAAGCAAAATATTTATATGGGAGTGTGTCCTTTAGATACCCTTCTTAAGGTATGGAAACGTTATATAAGTTTAAGTAATTCAATGGCGAAAAGTTTTTTTTTACAATTGTAAGACGTCGCATATAAGTTAAATAAACACATAGAAAATAATGTAATTACGATATTTTATTAATTGAGCCTAGTATTATAAAGTTTATTTACTTAGCAATACTTTATGGTTATTATTAGATAAATTAAAATTAATTTCTGCTTAATTATTTATTTATTGTAATTTTCTGTGTATTGATTTCTTCATAATCACAATATATCAATATTTACATAAAATAGCCCAATAGGGATCGTTTTATGGACACTTCATTACTGTCCCCTCGTAAATACTTAACTGCTTTCTCAATTGTAGTATAATGAATATGTATGAATATTAAATAAAAGTTAAATATGAAATTATTTCTCATTAGATTCAACTAAATCATGAACATATAATTAATAAGCTGTTCATATATTACATTTTACGGAAAAAGCTTAGCCTCGCGCAGCTTAAAGCAAGTTTATAACTTAATGTATAAATCCTTCTGTACCCTAGCGAATACTACATTAAAATCCGTCATTAAAAAAAAATTGATTTTTTTACAAATTACTGACAATTTTACAAATATCTTGCTAATAAAAAAAACATATATACTCATAACTATACGCGTAACTCTAAGACAGATAACATTTCCGGACCCCCATGAGATATTGATACATTTCATCATGTCCATATTTTTATATTTTTTTATATAATACAAATGATAAATAAAGAGAATCACAAATGACTGACATCATCACTTACTTAAGAAAAAATCTAGATCCAAAAGTATTACATTACTTCGAGTGTTTGTAAGAGTAATATAAGATTTTTTTGGCCCATTTCATATTAAGATGGCTTAAAGTTAGTTCCCCGAAGAAAACTTAGTAATTTTTCATGGCACCCATTTCGTCTGTTGTTCCAAAGTTCCGCTTTCCAGTTATTTGTTGGGTCATGAATCTTGAGACTTGGGCTCACCTCCTTTCAGACGATGAATGAATACAAATAGCGTTTGCCTTTTTGCTATTCTTTTGCTTAGATTATTTGTCAATGCTCGAAGTATTTTATTTATATATAAATGCTACAATTTCTGACGTAACATGGTCAATCTTTAAGAAGTTGATTATCGATTGTAATTAATAGCGTAACCGAAAATTTGTCAAGCAGTCACACTAGTGTTCCTGTGTTTCCTTCAAACTAGGCAAAGTGCGGCGTTGAGTTCCGCCACTCAACACGCAATGCCTCGAAAAAGGTGGAAAGAGGGGTCGGAGAAAGCAGGGACTAAGCAACGAAGAGTCTTAACACTAGGTCCCCATGCCTACCCTGCCATGTGCGGGATAAAACGTGAAGCTGAAAAAAAATAATAAGTAAATTTAAAATAAAAAAATGATTAGTTAGCTTAGTAGTAATTTTTATTTTAAAATGTAATTTTATTTTATTGTTAAACTAATGTTCTTATTAATCTAAATATGTAATAACAACATATTATATGTATAGCACATATATGTATAAAAAATTTTTTTTGATACTTATCATTAACTTACTTAAATTTTAATAACACGTTATTAAAAATTAAGTATAAGTATCGCAAAAAATATTTTCTAAATAAGTTTTGCCAATGCAACCGTTAAAGTTTACGAAGGACACTTTAAAGTTTTCGCCGTGGGTATTTTGTTCGACCAAAGTAAACCTTTTCCACGAAACATTTTACTACTTAATAAATGGTACTTGAGAACAACGTTGTTTCAAACAAATTATAAAATTCTTGGTCGATTTGAAAAATTCTAAAACTTAGGATGATAACTGATCGTTTTCAAAAATGTAATTGTTTTATTTTTTAGTCTTTGTTATTTTCCTTATTTATTTTTATTTATTTTATTAAAAAAGCTAATTTTTTTACATTAATTTCAACAATTCACATTTCACTCAATTTTAGAGACACTACAATGTGAGTGTCGGAGCTCAACGCAGCAGCTGGTCAACATAAAGAAAGTAACGAAAATAATTCAAAATATTTTCTATTGAACCAGATATTTATGAGCAATTTTGAATTGTCGAATGCTACCACCGCTACTGCCTTACGACAAATATAGGTTTTGTTCTTATTTTGAATCTTTTACTAGGCTGTAGTGGTGCAGTAGGAGAGTGTCAATCTAATTCTTATTTCGAGAGAAAAACCTAGTATCTTGCTTGTCTCCTCTACCATATTCTACTGTAGTACTACTGTAGTGGTATGCGAGAATGAACGTGAACCTAAAAAAACGTGTTTGGCGAATCACGTCCCATCTTGCCTGTGATGGTAGATAATTGCCTATTTATATATTTAATTGGATATTTGGATATTTTGTCGTCGTGTATTCGTATTACTTTTTTTAAAGCAAGATATTTTAAAATAGTAATTTAAATACAATGAACTATGAAAAGCTCAATTTGTCACATATATATAGAAGCTTAATTTCCAATTACATCTCTAATACCATACTATATTATAAAATTAGAACGCAATTGTAGTAAAATTGAATGTTGAACCAATTATCGTGGACGAACAAACAGCTGGGTCCAAATTATTGTAAAAGAATAAAATATTAATAGAAAGTACTATATACAGTAAATAGTTGTGACTTTATTTTGCTTTTACGTGTTTTTTAAATCAACGATACCAAAACAAAACGCGGCGTTAAGCTCCTCCTTCTTCCGCTCCTTCATCAAAGTAATTCGATCTTTTTATACTCCTCATCAACTGGTTATAAGTGTAAAAATCTTTTTGGTTCTAGATTGTCTAGACTATATGATATCACGTTAATCGCTTCAATCTCCTGCTGCCAATGGTACCTTACGCAATACATTTAGGATTTTGTAAGCGCTATTTCCATTTAAACACAAGGAAAGCCACGTGCAAAGCTTTTATATTACAAATAAAGATGTAAACAAAAAGTGCCTTGTTGGCTACACGTATCATTAGATAGCTACTTCAGTATATTTTTTGGTCGTACGTTCACGCCTTAGCGGTTTGGCTGATCGTTATTCAATTTGGCACATGGATTGTTTTTGACACGAGAACGGACGTGGGCTATTTTTCCCATTGAAAAAGTTGGATATATTCCTGTGGGTAAACCTTTTATTCATCTATTCAAATTTGACACGGCAGTTACATCGCTAGAATGTACTAAATACATACTCGTATGTACTGAATTCATTGTAAAGATAAAATTCATGGTCTTGCAACTTCATTTAAAAACCAATTTCGCGACGCATATCTAAAAGCAATTTCGAAACAATTTCTGTTATAAAAAACACATTAGGCAACTTTTTTACTTTGCGTTGAGAAAGTTTGACCAAAATAATACGTAGTCCCCTCCTAAAGATTAAAAGGGCCCGCGGTGAAGAGGAAATAACAAAATAAAAGGAAATTCTTGTTGGACTGTAAAAACAAAAGTGTTTGCATTTATCTTCACTCGTTAATGGATTATAAGTCATATTAATATAGTATATTTATATATCTAACTATATGAATATTATGCATTTGTATATATTAGTAATATGTAGTAAATTATAAACAAAAAGAAAATTTTAATAAATAACATAAATCAATGTTAGAAAGCGCATAAGTGATAAATTATCTCCCTCAAGAAACTTCACGAAAGTTCAATAACAGATGTATTGAGAGGAAGGGTGGAGTGAGTGCTTCAGTGGAGATAAAGTGCCTATTGTAGGTGTTGCTCGAGGGTTTTATTTCTCCATCAGCAGTTGTTGTGTTTGGATAAGGAATTCATTATATCATATTTTTACTAAAAATGAGATTTTTTGTATATCTCTTTTCAGGTCATAATAAATAATGAAATATCCTCATTTTATACAAATAAATGTAATATACTGTCTATACATATTCAGTGAGGACTGTCGTGGCGCAGAGGCTTAACACCGGTCTGTAAACGTGATGGTTTGTAAGTCCAATTTCCAGTTAGGGAGAATTAATTATTTTCATTTTCTTTGCTCTGGTAATAAGACAAAGTTCGGCCTTAAGCTCCCGCTTCAAAGAGCGAAAAGCAGGGAACGAAGCGACTCAACATGCTTCCTTATGGTTCCTGCGGATCCCTCTCCTTACCCCCCTACGTTACTCTGCCATGTGCGGGATACAGTGTGAAGCTGTAAAAAATGTATAAACTCTTATATGTTTACTTGTTTACCATATTGCAAGGTAGGGGCATAGAATCTATAGAATATATATGAAAATAATTTATACCCCCCAAGTTAGTATTTCCTTATTTAAGAAGGGCTTGAATATGAATTTTAATTTGGTTTTTGGCATTTTTGCCTATTTAAATACATTTATAGATAGACATGTGAGCCTAATGATTATTTTTGTCTCACTTAGTAAAGGTTACCATTATAATAATTACCCGATCATGTCGTAATAGAAATTTATAACCTATAACCATCAAGTTCCGAAAGACATTATGCTTTACACTGTAAACATTTTAATTTTTAACATTTAATCTTGTAGTGCATGGAACCACACTCCTAACGCACATTCTAGTGAGGGTTGCATGTCAGTTAATTAAGATAGAATCAGTTTTAAAACATAGTATTTTTTTTATTATAAACTATATCATATCGAGTGAACCGTTTCGATTCTTCTGTTCTGTTCTGTTCTGTTCTACAGTAATGGCGCTCCGACTATTCTTTTGTCAAAGGTATCAAAGACGAAGTGTCTGAATTTTTTTTTATATTTGATAGTATTATATTGAAATATATTTTCAATTTATAACTTTCACGTTTAAAAGTTGAGATTTTGCCATCTTAACTAAAATAGTTAAGTATAGGGTAAATATTTGTAATTGAGATGATATTTAAAAATATAACATTTTATTTCTTTTTATTATTTAATAATTATTAAAGAATAAAAAGAAATAAAATATTGTTTTCCTTTTATTATGGTTTTGTAATTATGGGTACGATACCTCAAGGGAAAACTGTCTTAGATCACTTAAACGTTTTGTTCGTCTACTTCAAGTCAAGACCATTTTTGTGTCAGTACCAATATTTTTCTAAAATTTATAACAAAAATCTAAGCGTATACTTGAAAAAAATCTACCCTTTTTTAGCTTTACGCTTTATCCCGCACATGGCAGAGTAGGCAGAGGGAACTGCAGGAACTATATGAACCTAGTGTTAAGACACTCCGTTGCTTAGTTCCTGCTTTCTCCGTCCCCACATTCCGCCTTTTTTCGAGGCATTGCGTGTTAAGTGGCGGAACTCAACGCCGAGAAAAAGAAACCTATCTCATATGTGAAAAATAAAACTTATCTGATAAGCGCGCAATCAAAATTCGCAAAGGAATTCGCCGGGTACTGCGATCGCCTTTGATCTAGCATATTATATAGTGTGCCACTTTAGGTAATTTTTGATCATTAATTTTATTTTTTTTTACGGCGTGATTCGTAGTAATTATATTGGTATGTAATAAACTAACTACTATATATAGGTACATAATAAATTTTAAAAGTAACAGATGTTATGTACAGTATACAGTAGTATCAGTAATTTGATTAATCGTTTTTTTATTATTTGTTTAACGTTAAAGTAATTAGAATTTTATATTATTCTTCTAATAGAGTTTTGTTCCAGTTCATACAAACATATATTTTTTGTAGTCAATTAAAATTTTTTTTGAAATATAGTTCAATATACATACATATATCAAATTCTAATCAAATTAAAAGTATGTTAATTGACACATATATATTATGATTCAATTCATTACAATAGAACTTTTGATATTTGTGATACAATTTGACTATTACTCCAATTTTTTTTAAATATTTACAATTGGAAGCAAAGTGGCTACCCAACTAAATTGATTTTTTTTGAAGTTCGTATGTATTGTTACTAGGACTGATACAGTAACAAAGGCTCTCGTTTCACAAAAAAACACTTGAAATATCGCAGTTGCACGTATGTATGTTCAAATGTATCTACGTACAAGAGCACCCGTTGACGCGTGAATTGCATTATTTGCGTGGAAGTACATAATATGTGACATTATACAAGAGTTTTGTGTCAAATAGATGGTAACATGTTTTAAATTTATTTTCTGACGCATTGTTATTTTTTAATAACAATAGTTTACTGTCCACTTGTAGTCAAATGGTACTCTCTGCCCTATGAAGGCATGAAGAGTGAAGAAAATAATGTTCTCTTCATGTAATAAAATCTAAGAATATGGTAAATTCTAATCATATATAATTTTTATAAATTATCTTATTGTGTTAAAAAAAATAGAGAAAATAATATAGAATAAGAAATTTGGTACCTTTATTTTATATCGAGAATATTTGAAAACATTTACATATACAGGTATTTTTTTATGAAACCTTACCAGCCTTTACGACAGCCTAACGATATTTCAGCTTTAGTAAGAATATTTAAATTTGATTGTTATCAAAACTATAATATTTAGTCAATAAAAAAAGAGGCTAAAACGAAACGGCCGTCTATTGTCTAGATTGGTATTGATTGTAGGCAGCCAGATTATTTCCTCATGCATTGTTTTAACGCGCAACTACCATTAATAATGCCAAAGTGTCGCAGTAGTCTTATTAAATGATAGTAAATGTTACGGTACGATTGAATGCGCCTGCATTGATGCACGTGTCGCTTGGATCAAACTGTGACGAAAATAGATATGCAGCTTTCAAATGAACTGCGTTTGTTCAAACAGTTTTATTGCTACTTGAAACACTTCTTGTACATACAACTATATAATACATAGTATAGAATAAAAGTTTTCTAAGTATGCGCTAAAGGCGTCAGGTTTATAGTTTCAATGACTTCGTTTTACCTATAGGTAATATTGTACATAATGTAGCTCGGTCGTGACTATTACGTTTCTAGTATTTTTTTCGTGGCTTTATGAAATGTGTTTGAACCTATAAAATATAAAGCAGAAACAAGGGACTGTCGTGGCGCAGATGCGGTGAGGCTGTCTGCGTGAGAATGCGACGGTTTGAGGGTTCGATTTCTACTCGAGGAAGATGAATTTTTTCATTTCCATTTTCTTCGATCTCGCAACTAGACAAAGCGCGGAATTTAGTTCCGCCAACAGACACGCAATGCCTCGAAAAGACGGAAAGCGGAGTGTCTTAATAGTGTTAAGGTTTCCACGGTTCCTGCCGTTCCCTCTGCCTACCCGACCAAAAAGCGGGATAAAGCGAAAAAAAGATAAGTGATCACTCTTTTATTTTCATATAGATAATTAAATTAACTGCTACTTTCATATGGAATTAATATGTGTATATATTATATTTAAATCGAAAAGTAATAACATTAGACGTCAATGTAATGCGTAAATTTATGAATTGTCATATATAAATTTGACTGTTGAATTTATTTTTTGATTGCAATCATTAAAAGGACATATAAGGAAATTTTTCATTTCATTTTTTAGTATTACTTTGGCACACATGGATAATACACGTGTCTTGTGCATATTCAAACGTAACATAATTGTTTTATGACGGTTTACGCTTTAATGAGTTTCACGAGTAAGAGGTTCCGCTTGTTTTGGTTTCGATATCCTTTGGAGGAATTAAGTATTTTCATTTCTGGTAATAAGACAAAGCGTGTAGTTGATATTTCAACACTGAACATGCCATGTATTCGTTTGTACGACAAAGTGGGAACAAGGTGTTTTAATATGTGAAATAGAGTCTGTATCTAAAAATTATATATATATTTATATATATATATATATATATATATATATATATATATATATATATATATTATTAATTTTGGTTACATATCCACTGACAGGTCGAGGGTATCAAGTGTGGGCACCATTGGAAAAAAATAATATATATATATATATATATATATATATATATATATATATATATATATATATATATATATATATATATATATATATATATATATATATATATATATATATATATATATATATATATATATATATATATATATATATATATATATATATATATATATATATATATATATATATATATATATATATATATATATATATATATATATACATATATATATATATATATAGGGTAAAACCGGGATAGATGCCCCAGTTTTCGAAAAAGCCTCATTATTTTAATGCTAAATATATTTGCATGAATTGTTCCTGTTATATGGGTAGCTTAATCATATATGTAACTTTGGAACCTATATTTGTTCACTTAATTGTTACTGGTTTTGTAAAAATTAAGTTATTGTCAGACAATTTTTTTAGGGATAGATGCCTAACTAACCGGATAGATGCCTCACTATAAAATCGCTTTGAAGGATAGATGCCCTTTTGAACAATTAACAAAAATAAGTAACCATAATGTAATATTCATTAATACATATAAGTAATATGATACGCATGGCCATAATTAAATATATGCATCTATTTAACAAAAAAAAGTTTTTCAGCGATAAATTATTTAAAACGTTCATAGAATCATCTCTAACAAAACATACATTCATATTGTAACATAATAATAATTGTTCAATATTTTTTAAAAATCAACATTCATATGCATTTGTAATCAAATAAAAATTAACAATTACATTTCACTTTAGTAATTAACAGTTATTAATTTTTTTAGGTTCAATCGGAAACTGCTTCGACTTTTCCACATGTATAGCAAAAGTGTACATGTTTCGTGTAGCCACACATTATACACTGAATCCAATCAGATTTAGACTTCGTGTTATTGTAGCTTTCAAAGCATTCTACGCAAAAATTTTCTTCTGTACCTTAGTCTTTTCTTGTTTATTTCTCTTCACAAGTAGACCTTTGGTTTTTGGTCACTATCAATCAGAACTTTGGTCAGAAGTTCATGAAAATTATTCACTTCTTCTCTACTAAGACCTTTAGGACTTAACGCCAGGGCGTTAGATAAACGTTCTCCTTGCCTGATAGACAACTCTGAATTTCGCTCGATAAAACTTTGAAACCATTTATTGCCAGCCATCTATTTTTCATTATTAAAATTGTTTGAATTTTAAGATTTTTGGCGAACTGGTGCACTACTAACTACATATAGTTCGTCTATCTGGGGGTAACCCCGCTCCGTCAAGCTTCAAAATGTGCGCTACCAACCTTTTTTTATTACCTAAACCCAGGGTAGGATGTTTTCCTAAGTCAACTTAATTGTCTTTCTAGTTGCGTAACGTCTTTAATGTTTTGGATAAAATGGAATATTAAATCGTCTGGATATTTCATTGACCCATAATTCTTTTTGTCAATTTCATCGAAAGCTGACTGTAGCTGCTCTCGTGTCCAAGAAATTACTCGAGCTCGCACACCCTTCCTCTTGTATTTCCTTGCCATGGCTCACCTACATAATCAAAGTAAGCATGAACAAATATATCTTGACATGCAAGTACCCACACAGATATTATATCTACTAGTAAGTACCAAAATAGTCATGACATAATATTAAAACACATTAATCAGGCATTTATAGTATAGAGTGAAAGAAGCCCCTAAGGGCATCTATCCTTTGAAAACTCGGGGCGACTATCCCTTTCGCTAGGGATAGATGCCTCTTTATATTTTGAGTAAAATAAAAACAAAAAATCAATGATTGATTTCTTAATGTGTTCTCAATGAACCAATGTATTAACGTTATTAAAATAGAATGTATTAGATTACTACTTATAAAGATATGGAGCTGTGAATACTTACGTTTGAAACTTTGAAGCGTTCGTTGTGCCCGTTCCAAATGTTTCTAAAGAAATAAGTGAAAAAACGTTCACTAAGCACAACAGTTTACGTGTCACTAAGGTGGTGGGTGCATGTGGCAAGTATGTGAAGAACACATACGATGTTTTCTTTTTTGTATATTATGTTTTTAGAACCGAGGCGTCTATCCCAAAACGGCATCTATCCCGGTTTTACCCTATATGTACACACAAGTATATTTGTCAATGTATATATATATATATATATATATATATATATATATATATATATATATATATATATATATATATATATATATATATATATATATGTATATATATATATATATATATATATATATATATATATATATATATATATATATATATATATATATATATATATATATATATATATATATATATATATATATATATATATATATATATATATATATATATATATATATATATATATATATATATATATATATATATATATATATATATATATATTATATATATATATATATATATATATATATATATATATATATATATATATATATATATATATATATATATATATATATATATATATATATATATATATATATATATATATATATATATATATATATACGAGGTGTGTTCAAAAAGTATCGCGAATTTTGTGTTTTTTCAAAAATTATTTATTTATTCATGAATATCTATTTTGTCCCCTTCAAAGTAATCCCCATGAGATATTATACACTTGTGCCAACGGTTTTTCCAATCTTCGAAGCACTTCAAAAAATCATTTTTTTTTATCTTGTTCAGCTCCTCCTTCGATGCCGTCTTTATCTCGTCAAGTGTAGCATAACGTCGTCCTTTCATGGGCCTCTTCAGTTTAGGGAACAAGAAAAAGTCACAGGGGGCCAGATCTGGGGAATACGGTGGCTGCGGCATCATTAGTGTGTTGTTTTTGGCCAAAAAGTCGCGCACAAGCAACGATGTGTGAGCAGGGGCGTTATCGTGGTGCAAAAGCCAATTTTTGTTCTTCCACAAAACCGGGCGTTTCTGGCGGATTGCTTCGCGCAAATTGCGCATAACTTGCAGGTAATAAACCTTATTGACCGTTCTACCCTGTGGCAAGAACTCATGATGCACCACGCCCCTGCAATCGAAGAAAACTGTCAGCAAAACTTTCACATTCGACCGAACTTGGCGCGCTTTTTTCGGTCTTGGTTTCCACGTCATAACCATAAACCCACGATTCGTCACCAGTTATGACCCTCTGGAGCAAATTTGGGTCGTCGCGGACAGAGTCCAACATCTCATTAGCAATGTTCATGCGATGCTGTTTTTGGTCGCAATTGAGCAATTTTGGTACGAATTTCGCGGCGACCCGTCTCATGCCCAAATCATTGATAAAAATCGAATGGCACGAGCCAATCGATATGTCTAGGTCCTCAGCAACTTCTCTAATGGTGATTCGACGATTGGCCAATACCATTTTCTCCACTTCATTAATTTTTTCGTCTGTTGTTGAAGTGCTCGGGCGTCCGGCACGCTCTTCGTCGTTCACATCTTCTCGGCCTTCTGAGAACATTTTGTACCACCGATAAACGTTGCTTCGGTCCAAGGTAGCTTCTCCGTATGCCACAGTCAACATTCGGAATGCATCCGCGCACTTAATTTCGTTTTTCACACAAAATTTGATACACGTTCTTTGATCCATTTTTTTGAATGGGTAAAAATCGAAGACGATCCAAAACACGTGCAAGCAAAGCAGCTGTCAACAATTAAGTGAACATTCAAAATGGCCGAGGTTGTCGGCATAAGTGAGAGACATGAGTACCAACATAACGCCACAAAAAAATTGAAATTCGAATATACGTAACCCGCGAAAATTCAAAATTCGCGATACTTTTTGAACACACCTCGTATATATATATATATATATATATATATATATATATATATATATATATATATATATATATATATATATATATATATATATATATATATATATATATATATATATATATAAAACACGTGCAAGCAAAGCAGCTGTCAACAATTAAGTGAACATTCAAAATGGTCGAGGTTGTCGGCATAAGTGAGAGACATGAGTACCAACATAACGCCACAAAAAAATTGAAATTCGAATATACGTAACCCGCGAAAATTCAAAATTCGCGATACTTTTTGAACACACCTCGTATATATATGTATATATATATATATATATATATATATATATATATATATATATATATATATATATATATATATATATATATATATATATATATATATATATATATATATATATATATATATATATATATATATATATATATATATATATATATATATATATATATATATATATATATATATGTATATATATATATATATATATATATATATATATATATATATATATATATATATATATATATATATATATATATATATATATATATATATATATATATATATATATATATATATATATATATATATATATATATATATATATATATATATATATATATATATATATATATATATATATATATATATATATATATATATATATATATATATTGCAGTTGTTTACATTAGAGACCCGCCGTGAAATCGTTGCCCTGCGCACGTACCGTAAGTCTGGTAAAACCGGAACTGACAGCGCAATATAAATAACTAAATTATTTTATGAAGTGATTCATAAAATAATAGCCCCAATTTTGTTCTAAAAATGTAACTTATGTTAATAAGTGTTGTATACCTTAAGGAATTTAAGTAAAGTTTTAGCGTGTACTAGCTTAATTGCCTAAAATATGCTTTTTTTGGAAGATTTTGTTCTCACCTTTCTGATTCTGTTACCTTTTAAAAATTACTTATTTAAAATATCTATTTATGATTTCTATAGTAAATACCTTGAAAAATAGGACATTGTTTTTATTATATATATTTAATTAAATGTCAGTTGGTTTAATCAAGTACTCTTGATCTAGTATGACTGCTGTAGGTGTATGTGGGTGACCTCCCACGTATATAACCAGTAAAATGCGAATGTAAATCGAATTACATAAATATACATTTCTAAAGCTAATTTCAAGCACTTATAATTGTTATAGTTGTTACTCTAATGTAATTCATTTCTATAATGAAATTGGCAAGATGGAACCATCTCAATTAATAAATAATGTTATATTTATGGAATAACATTTTATTTTGAGTTAATATATATATATATATATATATATATATATATATATATATATATATATATATATATATATATATATATATATATATATATATATATATATATATATATATATATATATATATATATATATATATATATATATATATATATGTCTATATATATATATATATATATATATATATATATATATATATATATATATATATATATATATATATATATATATATATATATATATATATATATATATATATATATATATATATATATATATATATATATATATATATATATATAACAATATCAAACGAAGACAAACTTATTTGTCACTTAAAGCACTATATCAAGTTTACCTTATTAGGTATATGAGACACTAATATATTTTTTGTTACTTCACAATGTGTTTTTTTTACAAGATATCGACGTTGGTAACACTTCTTATTTTCGATAACAATGGATGGTAACCGCAACCACATAAATGTCAAAGTTTCGGGCGTCTGCTAGTTTTTGTTCCTACAAGTTCCTGTATTTTACTTGACATTTGCCACTTCACTTGACATTTGGCCATCTACTCAAATTCTCAGTAAGCGCATTATGGGCACGACATAATGACCATCCCTTGGGGTTAGTTCTTTACATATGCAACAAATAACTATGTCAGCTTGTATGGGTTTGAATTTTAGATAATAATTATGATCTCTGTTACAATTCCAAATCTATTCAAACGTCATTAATATTTGTCGGAGCTAGGCCAGAACTTCGCTGTTCAGAGTCCATTTTTCATAATAAAATAACAGAGTTATATCAATTGGTTCGTTCTCCTATGATAATTAATATAGAAGATATATAGATAACTCTTAATAACAAATCTTCATAAGAACTGTTGACAAGAACTATTGATTTTATATAATGCAACCCTTTTTATATATAACAACTGATATTTCTGATCACTATTTGAAAATTATATCATGAATGACGATGAAAATGACGCAATTAAATTAATAATTTATTATTTTAGTTTTTATAATAATAACAATATTCAATATTTTAACATGATAAACCTTTAAACAAATAATTGGCGCCCATATATACGGCCTTACACAATCCTATATACAATTAATTATAAAATTTCTCTGGTACGTCCAAGTGCTTTCAAAGTGCGTCGGCGTGCAACTAATAATGGGTAAGTAATATGCTTATGTAGATTGATGAGATATAGGTAATCCATTTGTCATCATAACAACTGTCACAAGCTTTAATTTATTGATAAAGCTCTGTGGCATATGATTCGAAAGTCAGTATATATTATACTTTATAATATTATATATAAAAAAAGCAGGGACAGAGAAAATAGGGACTAACCAACGGAGTGTCTTAACACTAACTTCAAATGGTTCCTACAGTTCCCTCTGCCTACCCTGCAATATGCGGGATAAAAGCGTGAAGCTATTAAAACCATCAAAATTTAATATTTTTTACTAAAGTAAAAAGTATATTTTAATTAAACTTGTCACTTTTCCACGTAGCGCGACTCCTTTCTTATGTACATATGTTGTGTCAATTCAAACTTTAGTCTTTCAGAAATGCGTGAAAGGATTTATTCGTTATAATTTGAATGAAAGGGCATAAAACATATTCGAGACTTATACGTAAAATAGAACATGAGAAATAAACTAGGTAATAGGGTTAAGAGGTTTAGTTCACTGAAGAGACATTTATGCGTACGTCACCAATTCGAATAGTTCACAGTTGACATTTCTGGATAGAAAATAAAAAGTTATGATTTTTAGTTACTTTTTTTTAATATAAACTTTTTGCTCAAAAATATATAAAATAAATAATATAAGTACCTACCCTACATAATATATAATTTATTGAGTAGTATTTGAGTTTATTTCGAAAAATTATTTACATTTTACAAATGATATAAACTTTAAATTAATTATAATATCACATCCACACTGAACACAGAAAAAATACTTAAAAAAACACACATACATATAAATACATATAAATATGAATTTATATGAATTGTTACATGCATTTTTTTGGTGCAGGAAGAGGCTATACGATGTAGCCGTCAAATATTTTCCACCTTTCATAGCTGCAACAAATAGTACTACAACTCGTGTGTCGATTTTCCGCTTTTGTTCTTTTATTTCAATGGAATAGATCAGTGTTCAATTGTGCACATGCTGTATTGTAAATAAAGCATATTCTGTTTGTAAAATTCATACTAGGCATTGGGGATTTTACTTCATGTGAATCATTTTTTTCATACTTTTAAACTCGTGGTGAACAATTTTTAGCTATATAATAATTTTTTGACATACATTTATATAGTAACGTTTTTCCTTCTTTGATTTATGCCTAGAAGTGTAGCGAATGAAAATAAAATGGGAAAGTGTTATAAGATCTTTGATTTGGTCTGTGTGTGGAGTCTACCTGTCACCACCTGCTGCAAAATGTACGAAAGGTGGGGTTTCCAAGAAATGGTACTATATGCGAATAATTCGTTCAAATTAATTTATTTAAAATATTCCCACTTTAATAATGTTCATTTTAGGGTCTTGCAAAAAAACAAGATCCTTATAGGATCACTTTGTTGTCCATTTTTCTGTTTGTCCGCCTGGAAACCATTTTCTCTAAATCACGTGAATCATGCTGAAAAAAATGTAAAAAAAAGAGCGTTTGTGCTTGTGTTCTGCATTAATATGAAAATTGTCATTCTAGAAAAATAACTTAATAACTTATATTTGAAGTTATTTTCATACAAAATGACTACATACGAAAGAAAATTCAAGTTTGTCAATTTTTTAAATTAGTATACTTCTTGAGGGGTAAATTTACAGTATTAAAATTGGTACGGTTCCGTCGATTTTTTTTAGTTAATATATTCTACTATGGTAAAGTATAGCAAGATGCGACATTTATTAAGTTTAGTGTTCAGTTCCTTGCAAATTTTACAAAAAACAGATATGAGCTATTACTGACTTATAAAATTAAGTAAGTATAAAATATATCTACTAAAAACTATTAAGAACAGTAATACGACGCTCTCCCTTGTGAACAACAAAAGGTGGAAAAGTCAAACAATTCTATTCTAGAATCCACAGAGCGTACCAGAAGTACAAGGAGGTCCGTCTTTGTCGAGCTTTCAGCAAATTCCCCGGCCATTTTATTTCAAGCCTTTGACTTTTTTAAAGATTTTCTTTAGTTCAATGCCTTCAAGAAATCGTTGACGAAACGTATTATTTCTGATTTTATAAAAGGTAAAATATTGAAAAAAATCATTACTGGTCGTGTAAGCACTGTACGACTGAGACTATAAAGAAAATATCAGCAGTAAACCTAACGTATCGCTTAACAAACGACACTTCATAGCGTTTACAAAATATTGTAATATATTTTGTATACTACTACTAAGAATATGCTTTACTGTATACCACATAAACGGAATCTACAAAAAAATGTACATGGGGCCGTCTTATCGCTGTAAGTGATCTCTGCTAGGCAATCTTAGAGTGAGAAAGTAGTAAATCGGCACGCAGTATGTTTGTTTTATAATTATATGTATACCTAAACATACACGAATACATACATACATACATACAACATATTATACATAAATGCAAATAAATAGTGTTTTAAGAAAAGACTTAAGCGATATAAGAAGACTTAGGCATATCATTATATGAGTATGTTGTACGTGTATATTGAAGAGAAGTTTTAAAAAATATTTTTATTGTTTCCAGCAAAATTTCCTTCATTTAAAAAATCTAACATAGATTATATGGCGTAATGAACTATTTCAATTAGCTTCGATAACGCTATGATATATTTAAATGACGTTTGAATAATATATGCGGTTACACTGTAGAACTGTGGTCGCAAATGATTTGACCATAACCTTTACGCGTATATACGAGTATGTGCGCACATTATTATGAAAATTTAATTCAATTCACCCTTGCATTGTCATGGAATTTACGTTACGGTATAATAAAGGTATTTGTAATCATTGAATAACTTTGTTTGCGTGGACAAAGTACTATGAAAATTCATTTTGTTTTAAAGGAAATGGAATATAATGGAAGAAATCTTCTCTTATAAATCTTTTCTTTTGTTATTTAATTATTTCCAACACTAGTTACTACTTATAACAGTTATACGGCGGTATCAAAAGTCAGCCGAGGTTTTACCATTTTTACCATTCTTTATTTACTTAAAAGACTAGTGATATAATATTTTTCGTAATGTGACTCTCTCACATTACAAATTAAATGAGTAAATAAATAATGTGTAGATTTATAATAAATATAAATACGTGAAGTATATTCGTCAAATCTATACAATATGTCATTTTATTATTCCTTTACATTATTATTAGAAAGGATTCGTATTGACAATGAAAGGTAGCGCTCGAACAGCCTTGACTCTTGCTATATCTCATTGTTGTAGAGACATCACCATTGTGTTGTATTGTACCTATTACGACATAATATAAAGTACGTAAAATGAGTCATGTAGTTGTATTTTGTGCGAGGATTATTATAATGTACATATATACTTGACTATTGCATTCGTTTGCATTGCTTAGAAAATTTAAAATTTTATAATTATTTTAAATATAGAATTGATAATATGAATTAATTTAAATATACCATTTTAATTAATTTTAATCTAACCAACGAATGTGGCAATACAAAAAATATATAAATAATAGACTGACTATAGAATTGCAATAAATATGCACATTCGTTTATAATACAATGTATCGATAAACGTTTCATAGAAATTACGCGTTACGATGACGCGTTGTTTATTTCTATGTTGCTATTTATAAATATGATAATCATTTTCATTATTAGTGTAGTCTTATTGAATTTTTTTGTACTTATTCCTGTTTTTAAGAAGTGTCCTTTAATAACGAAAGAAGTGGAGAGTGGAGTGTCTTACCACCAGGTTTCTAGGTGTGGTTCCTACAATTCCTACAATTACCTAGTTACCTAGTAATCCTACCTTAGTCTGCATGTGCGAGGTACAGTATTAATGTAATAACATTATACAGACATCAGCTGGTAAGATACAGCATGGAATTTGATATAGTAGAAAGTAGAAAATAAAATATTCTCCGCTTATACATACATAAGAAATGTGAGCTGAAAAAAGGTAAAATTTTTATAATTTAAAGAATTTACATAAATGATTTTTCATTTTATATTTGCGTCGCTCCCAATAAAGTTATTCAACAAGTTTGATAAAGGCCATATCGAATTATTTACAAAGTAATAATTACTCCGATGAATCATAATAGTGTTATACGTGTAACGTGAAATAGCACCTACTACCAATTATATTATGTTAATTTATAATTTAACAGCAGTAATTAGACACAACGTTGTAACTATTTTAATTTCTTAATTTAGTTGTTTCAATTTTCTCGAACTTTTGAGCAAATAAAAACAATGTTGAGTGACAATACACTCAAAAACCCGGAAATTCCCCCGAAAGCCCCGAAGACATTTCGTGGTTGAACTTTAAAAAAGATAGTTTTGAGTTAGATAGATACTCGATTTATTTTTATTTTCCCGCTTTGGAAGTATAAGCGCTGAGTTGATATCCGCTATTTAACGCACGCTGTCTT
Organism: Dione vanillae; assembly: GCA_037178615.1. NCBI lineage: Eukaryota > Metazoa > Arthropoda > Insecta > Lepidoptera > Nymphalidae > Dione > Dione vanillae. The sequence continues at coordinate 688,271 of JAZFAU010000200.1, forward strand.
TAATTTCAATGGAAATATCGTAAAAACAAACATTAAAATTGATTGTTCTTATGACTTTTAAACTGTAAAATCCACACTCAACTGAATTGAACTTAGCCACTTTTTCAAAAATACAACTTGCACCTGCAAGTTTACGACAAGTGACAATTACTTAATTTCTAAGCAAAGATTGATATTCGTTAGCATGTACTAGTTGTTTTTAATAATATACTTACACATGTATGCTCTAAATTGGATTATTTTATTTATGTGTATGTGCTTTCGATTATCCGAATACCTTCCGACAACAGTTAGTTCGGTTAATCGAGTTTCGGCTGTATCTGTATTACAACTCGTATGTAATGCTTCCTTTGCGTATAATTAATTGGAAAAAACTATTTTGACTGGTATATACGCTATATAATACATATATTCATATTTTTTATTTATAATTTTAATTGCTAATTAATTAATCATCATAAGAAACAGTTATTAAAATACTGTTTGCTTTATATTTTTTATAACTTCACTTTGTTTAAATGGATATTATAATATATCCATAGAGGCCGTCGAGGCGCAGCGACGTACCGTCTGCCTGTAAACACGACGGTTTGTGGGTTCGATTTCCATTTTCTTCGCTTTATAAACTACGCAAAGTGCGGCATTGAGTTCTGCTACTCAACAAGCAATGCTTCGAAAAAGGCGGAAAGCAGGTACGGAAGAAGCAGGGACTAAGCAACAGAGTGTCTTAATTTTAGGTTCCTATGGTTCAGTACAGTTCTGCAGTTCCCTCTGCCTATCCTGCCATGTGCGGGATAAAGCGTGCAGACATAAAAATATATGAAATTAATTAGACCTCTAAACATCTACCTTTTTCTGTCATTGACACGCAAAGATTATAATACGTTACCATTCAAATGTATTATTTTAATTCACTAGTTGATTTTTAATATTTTTACGTGTTGTCGCGCTTATAGCATGAACCGGAGGAACCTAGTGTTAAGATATTCCGTCCATCACTTTTCACCTTCCGAGGCTTTGCGTGTTGAGTGGCGGAACTTAACGCCGCGCTTGAGTAACAACCAAGTCTAACAACAGCTGAATAAAGATAATAGAAATGGAAACAAAATTATCCATCTTCTTTGAGTCGGAATCGAACTCACACACCGTCTCTTTCACGTACAACTGTCATCGGGTTATTAGTATCATTTCATTTCGTTTTTAATTTCTTCTATTATGTTACTATTATTACGTTAAGACGTATTCAAACATTTTTAATCTATATTCATCCAAATTAGATGCGCTCTAAGATCCACCTAAAGAAAGCAATTTGATGACATTTTTCCCTTCATATTTTCAATACCACAGACTAGTTTCGATTGGTTTCTGTATTATTATAAATGAAGTTTAATCGACGTAATTTAATAATTTCGGTCATTACAGTTATCAAATATAATATTATAATAATATAATATTTATAAAAACAACTAATGTTCAACATGTAGGGGTGAATAGGCAAAATCTTATTTGCCTTATACAACCATATCCAATTGTGAATAAAACGCTAAAGTGTTTGCAATAAATATTCGTAGATAAGAGCGTGTAACTCGATAGTGTGTTTAGCTATTAGTGAAAGTATCGATCGCGCTGTCTAAATACAAAGGTGCTTCGTAGGAATAATTTATATTGGATCTGTTCCAGTAAAGCGTTTAGGTTTACCAGTAGTTTTGTTATAGTATTTTAATTTACTATACCTAGATATACACCTATACTAGGTTTTAAGTTTTTTTCCGCTTTTTTGAGCTTTACCCTGTATCGCGTACATAGCAGGGTAGACAGAGGAAACCTTATGTGAAGACACTTATCTCGTTGCTTTCATGTTTCAAGACATTGCGTATTCACCCTCCCGAGAGTCGAACTCAGAACCAACACGCTTACAAACTTCAGACGTTGCAGTGCATCACGACAAGTAAACTCTGATTGTGCATTATCTTATATTAAAATGAACGTCATATAATATAGCCAATAGCCTTTCTCGATGAATAGACAATACGGCACAGAGATATTTTTATTTTTACGCCAGACCTTCTTGGAATTAGAGCGTTCAACCAAACAGATTCGTTAGCTTAGCGTAATATTGCTATGATATATGTAAAGATAATTCTTAAAAGTAATTAATACAGCTAACAAATCATAAAATTAAATTAAATTAGGATAAATTTACATTTAGGGGTTATTCGGTTACATGCAACTTCTGAAATAAGTTTCACTTTCACACTATCATCATTATCATTATATATTAAGTGTTCTCATTGGGCATACTTATAAAGGCCAGTTTTGACCTAGAATTTTACTTTTAGGCTCTTTCCCCGTAGATATTTTAAGTTACTCTACGGATGTGTATAAGAAAAATGTTTATTTATATAATTTTTTACGCTTACCGTATCCGACCAATAAAAATAATAACCAAAATAATAATTTCTTAATATATCGCGTAGTAATTAAAATACTAAAATATGATAAAACATGTAAGCATTCCATGTTTTTACCGGGACCGTGTATATATCAGACCCATTGTATTACAGGGAGAGCAACGCATGGCTTACATTGTAAGCATATGAGAATCGTATTATTTATGCATTTTCTATATTTCTTATGGAATTTTGATTGGCTGCATTTTTTAAAGAATTACACGGCACAGTGGTCACAGTGTTTGTGGGTTCAATTTTTACTCGGGGAGAATTAACTATTTTATATTCTATTATATTCACTCTGGCTATAAGGTATAACGCGGCGTTGAGTTCCGCCACTCACGCACTTGCTTCTACGGTTCACTTTACTTACCCAGCTATGTGCAGGACGATGCAGAAATTGAAAAGGAAGATTTTGACAGAAATGTACATTTTTAAAGACGTGTTCGGTTAGATATTGTTGTAGTTTTACAAATTTTAGTGTTTCAGGAAAAGCGAGTATTAATTTAGATAATTTTAAAGCGAATATCTAAAACGTTTCACAGAAAATTGTAGTATTTCAAAAATACAAGGGTTATTAGTTTTTTTAGTCATTTTATTAAAACGTGAATGCTATTCATAGTTTGAAATGGCTCTTTTATTGCGTTCCTTTGCTTTGTAGTAGTCAAATATTGGACAGTTTCAAAAACATTTAGGCGGGCGGTTCGTGTTCAAATTTTATATTAAACCTTCATGTATATTTTTTGCGTGAATAATTTATTTTATATGATTTATAATAGTTTTAATCATAATACTATCACAAAAATGTGTTTATTATTTAAGTACTTATAGTACTCGTATTAAATCTTAAATTTAAATCAAGTAATTGGAATTTTTGCAATATTTAAATAATATTCCCGAATATATAATGTTAAAAGGGATGACATAATAATAACACTAATGACAACATCATGGTTTAGATGTGTTACAAAGATTATTTTACACTACTGCAAGCGGAGAACGCAATATCCTAACACTAGCATTTGTATATACTTAGAAATTCTATAAATTAACAAAATGTACAAGGTAACCTTAATTTATATATGTAATTTTAATAAAGTATACTACAAAATAAAAGATTTTTCGATTTATGTGGACGATATCAAAACTATCTATATTTGTTGTAATAACATACCATAATAAATGTCAATGTACCGTTTTCAACCTTTATTCTTGGAAAGTTTCAGTTAGCACAAATCATTTCGGAATACTATACTTTATTGTATTTTTATATTTAGTAATTAAACTAATTGGATCCTTTCTGATATTGTTATGGTAGAATGTAGTGCGATTAACGCATCGCGTAACTAGGTCTGCGACGTAAGCTTCAGTGTAATTCGCATTGAAAACATTCACAGTATCATAAATAATGTACAACTGCATAAATTTTCTCTATACCTGTTTTTCTTTTTACTATTCATTATATTTTAATAATTTGACGTAAGTATATTTTTTAAATAACATATTTTTTATTATCAGCATCGGGACGAAGATTTTCTTGGTTTAAAACTTTATTCCGCGCGTAGTAGAATAAGCAGAGGGAACCTAGAATTAGGCTACCCTGTTCCCCGTGTTTGGCTATTTCGAGGTTAGTGGATATGATTGGCAAGTGCTTATAGGACTCTTTAAAAGAGCTATTACATTAATTGAATTATTTACCTCCAACTTAAAGAAATAACCTCCGCGCTCTGCCTTGTTGCCAGATTAAAGAAAATAGAAATAGAAAAATCGACCTTTCTTCTTTAACTATTTTAAAAAACGTGTGTGACAAAATATGTATAATTTGAATTTCGATATAATTGACAGTCAGGAGCTATTTCCTGAACAATTTATAATTTATAGATAAATTGAAGTGAATATGGCTATAAATTACTAGATATAATATTGTTTTATTATAATGTCAGGCATTAAGCTGAATCAGTGATCACATTTAATCCACTCACTTTTTAATTAAAACTCATTTGTTTTGACAATTCGCTGTCTATTTTGTGATTTATTTTACGTTTAATGTTTAAATAATACTGTAGTTGATATATATTAATTAATTTCATAATAATATCTAATATTACAATAAATTTTTTATTACGAAAAGTAAAATAAAATTGAAAGCTGAAATTTTTGTTGAAAATCAAGTTTAAAATATTACACGGTTCACCGTTGATTATACAGAAAGAGCAGCTGTTTTACAAAACCACAAAATACTCGTAAAACAAAGAAAAAAATAATGTTTTTTAAAAATTATTTCTTATGAAAACGAAATGTGGCAAACACAACAATGGCACTTTTAAGTCCAAATATCGACAAAGCCCCCAGGCAGAGGCTGGTAATGAAACACGCTCTATTCATTAAGTTTGCTTAAAGATGCCTCTAATTAGCCTCCCACTGACCCTGTTTCGCTAGTGTAAATATTTACACTGTCATAAAGAGCTTGAAATGTACGTTGGGGTGTTGTCGTAGCGACGACATGGTGGAAATTAATTTAGGAAAGGTGAAATTGATATTTTTAATAAATATTATTAAAATAATATCGTTGTACAAACTATTTTGTGTTCATACAAATCTAGCTTATTCTATATCCTTACGTCAAAGATTCTTACTTCGATTTTACTATTAATGACAATATACACAATCGTTATAAAACATACAAAAGAGTATAAAGCCTGATATTAACGACATATCGGCCGTCAGTGACTCACACACGCTTGGTCCATATATTTATTTGTAGTAATATACGTTCGTATTCTAACATATAATGATCTTATAGAACGCATAATATCCTTCATATGTACAAATAATATATAAACAATCTGCACTTATTAAAGATATAAAATTTTCTTTCCAAACAAACTTTTTATAAGTGAAATCGTCAACAATATCTCTATCCTACTTTGAAAGCCTTTGAAACGACATCATTTTATGCTATGTCAAGAAGATGACTAGAATCTCACCACAGCCACTGAGCTGCATGAAGCGTATGAAAACATAAATAATATTTATCTATTAAACAAAAACACAGCGCGCTAGTGAAGGAAGTTATGTTTCATTATAACATTGCGGCAAAGGAAATAGCTCTCATCCATCAAATATTGTCTGAGGAAAGAGAATGAAGAACTTAGATTATATCAACAAGATTTTTAGCCAATAAATATATTTATTTATATTAATATATAGCTTCACGCTTTTATCCCGCATATAGCAGAGTAGGCAGAGGGAACTGCAGGAACCATATGAACCTTGTGTTAAGACACTTGCTTGCTTAGTTCCTGCTTTCTCCGTTCCCGCTTTCCGCCTTATTCGTGCCGCATTGCGTGTTGAGTGGCGAAACTCAACGCCGCGCTTTGCCTAGTTTCCAGAGCGAAGAAAATGGAAATAGAAAAATCCATCTTCTCCGAGTGGGAATCGAATCCTCAAACTGTTACAGTAAACGTTTACAGGCAGCCACTTACGCCTCTGCATCACGACGGTTCTCATTTATAATATTTTTATTATTTAAAAATATCATTAATATTTGTATTATTTAGAAATATCGATATGCATGGTGTTAATTGGAGCTACTCGTGTGGGAAACGTAGTGTCTAAACACTACGCATAATATCCTTCATATGTACAAATAATATATAAACAATCTGCACTTATTAAAGATATAAAATTTTCTTTCCAAACAAACTTTTTATAAGTGAAATCGTCAACAATATCTCTATCCTACTTTGAAAGCCTTTGAAACGACATCATTTTATGCTATGTCAAGAAGATGACTAGAATCTCACCACAGCCACTGAGCTGCATGAAGCGTATGAAAACATAAATAATATTTATCTATTAAACAAAAACACAGCGCGCTAGTGAAGGAAGTTATGTTTCATTATAACATTGCGGCAAAGGAAATAGCTCTCATCCATCAAACATTGTCTGAGGAAAGAGAATGAAGAACTTAGATTATATCAACAAGATTTTTAGCCAATAAATATATTTATTTATATTAATATATAGCTTCACGCTTTTATCCCGCATATAGCAGAGTAGGCAGAGGGAACTGCAGGAACCATATGAACCTTGTGTTAAGACACTTGCTTGCTTAGTTCCTGCTTTCTCCGTTCCCGCTTTCCGCCTTATTCGTGCCGCATTGCGTGTTGAGTGGCGAAACTCAACGCCGCGCTTTGCCTAGTTTCCAGAGCGAAGAAAATGGAAATAGAAAAATCCATCTTCTCCGAGTGGGAATCGAATCCTCAAACTGTTACAGTAAACGTTTACAGGCAGCCACTTACGCCTCTGCATCACGACGGTTCTCATTTATAATATTTTTATTATTTAAAAATATCATTAATATTTGTATTATTTAGAAATATCGATATGCATGGTGTTAATTGGAGCTACTCGTGTGGGAAACGTAGTGTCTAAACACTAGACTATCGTGAAAATTAGGCTTTTTCAATAAATATGTTTTATTTCTTGTAATTTCTATATATGATCAAAACTGTCAAGTCTCGTCGTTTGCTAGTGCACTTTAATAAGAATTAACTCGCTAATGTTATTATAACCTCACAATAATATTTATAATCTCACAATTCCAATATTATTATAGTTCCATGTAAATTAAAATAACCAGCAAAAGTAGAAAAATTCAATACTAACTAAAATTGTTATGTCAAATTAAAGAAAAAAGAAAACCAATATCGCTTAGCATAGTATTGAAAACATTACAGGACGCTGTCCTTATAGGAATGTTTAGTTGTTGCTATCTACGGATTTTTCGTGGTTCGCTTATCTAATAATTCTTCTTCCGGCTAACACGCATTATCCACATGTGCTCCGCGAAAACTATTTATTTGGGGGAAATCCCTTTATCAATATACTAAAGTAGTATCCGCTTTGTTAAAGTAATTGCAAAGCTTTTTGTTAAATTTTATCTATTATATTATATTTTATAGTTTATGTACAAGATTAAAATATATATATTTTTTTTTATTAAACAATGTACGATAACGACAGTTACGATTTCAAATACCATTATGTGGTCTACAGTATCGTAGATAACTTTATATAAATATATAAATACATACATTAAAAATATAGATATATGATTTGAGTGTGAGTTGGGAGTCGAATATCAATGGTTCCGTACCAATTGAATTATTATAGATTTAATGTAATAATATCTCATATATTATTACAGTAAACTATTTCTACATTCATTGTGAAATTATAGAATTTTTACTTATAAAATTTTCACTTATAAAAATTATAAATAAGGCCTATTTGGAGAAGCTCCATGGGCTCACAAAAATAATAAAATATACATTGATTTTGTAAATTGTTACTGCCGGTTAGGGCGCAGCGCAACTGAAGAATAAAAAAAAACAAATTAAATAATTGCGACCCTACCACGATATAAAATGTTCTGTTGAAAATATCAAAATTTCGCAGGTGACCTACTACTTAGTTAATAGTAATTTATTAAAGTAGACAAACTTTTACAGTTTATATGAAATGAACTACACATAAATTAAGAGATGAAATCAAAAGAGTCAGTTAATTAAACCATCATCCATCCATCAGATCGTGACATGCTGTTTATTCGATGGATGGTTTGTTTCACTCATCCGGAAAAATTAGAATACTTTTATTATTTTCAATCTCTTTCCTGTGTTGTTCATACAATTAAAACCTTTAGTTATTTTCAAGACACTGTAGCCTAAGAAGAAATGAAATGTTTTTTTTTAAATAAAACGCTTACTGTACCACAAAAATTACATAAAATTCTAACAATTTACAATAATTGTGCCTTTTATTGTATACATAATGAATAACATAATTACAAAAGGCGGATAGCGGGCGCGGCCGTCTGGGATAATAAACATAACGTATGCTCCGCGTGAAACATTAGGAAAATAGCCTGCGAAATATTGTACGCATGCTTTAATTAAATTTAATTCAGTCACAAGTGAGAAGCAGGTATGCCTGGCAGCTGCGGGCCGCGTGGATATCATATCTTGTACCTACTATATTTCAAAGGAATATTTTTTATTTCCTACATTTCGCTGTCTTGGCTGAGAAAAGTTGTGTAAATCCACACTGAGAATAGAAGTAATGCTAAAAGAAAAATTAAATGTGTTCTTAATGTGAAGTTGTTTATTTCTATGAGCTTAATGATTTTTGTTAAATTGTGATATAATAATACAGTTTATTGAGATTTGGTTAACGCTGCAGTTAATAAACAATAGTAATATAAAAGAAATAAAATGTTATAGTGAATATTTTCCACGATTTTGATTTGAACCTAAAACTATTATATTTCTTCAATAATTATCTAAAACTATTTTGTATAAAGTGGGTAATAACTATAATATTTCTTATAACACATTATACATATCCTGCACATAGCCGGGTAGGCAGAGGGAATCACAGAAACTGTCTACATAAGAAAGTAAATTTTAAGTTTCTACCATGTAAAATACTTTGATTAAAGTGAAATAAACAAGTATGTACGAGTACTAAGTTAACCATAATATTGAAAACAGCATTTGGTGAGACTGATATTGAGATTAGCATGCACAAGACTAAGTAAGTCACCATTTTGGGTTCTATTACATTTATAAGTGCCCCTAATAATAGTCTGCTTAATAAATCTTACAAGTACACACAGTTATATGTTACATTTTTACTACATATTTTCCTACTATGATACACTAATATGTATATAGTCGAAGTGGTCAAAGTGGAGCGTGCCAACATCTGACTGTAAGTACGATGGTCGTGAATTCGTTTCCCAGATCATTTCCCCATTACTATAAAGCAAAATCTAATGTTTTGTTCCGCCACACATTACTCAACAGTTTATTAAAAGAGTGGAAAGGAGTGTTTCACAGTAAGGTATTAATTATTATCTATTATAAACAAATCGTTATATTAAATTTGTAAGACGCCACCCACGAATGTCGAAAGAAAATAGAAAGTGTTAAAAACGTTAAAAGTCTTATTTAATTATCTAATTAGCGTACGAATCTAACAGATTTTTGTTTCGTGTTGTGACCTACATCTGTTGTTGCGCTGACGCATATAAACCCAGTACATGCATATACATAGCAATGCATTTTAAAATTATCTTGAAATGCACTTGTTAAAATAGCTGTTGCAACGTATTCAAACATATGAATCTATTTAAATTTGCACAGTAAACAATTACAATTTAAAAATATTATAGTATAAGTTCCTGCAGTTCCCTCTGCCTACCTTGCAATATACGGGATAAAGCGTGATGCTATAATATAACGGTGTACAGTGACCATTAAATATAGAATATTTACAAAAATTGTCTTTTTTAATTTTTTAAAAAAGCTCTTCTCATTTTATTTCCTATATTTAAATTCGATTTATTTATGTTTTTCAATTAAGATGAAACCGTTAAAAAATACTATTTCAAATATTTTAGATCACCTACGGCCTACGTCACATACTATTCGCGTACTACAGTAAAAAAAATCTGTGAAATTCTGAACATTTTACTGCGAGTTTGCGAATTAAACGTGAACGAGCAAATGCAAAAAACGCTGGCTGATGCTATTACAAAATTACAGCAAAAAGCAATGGCATAAAATCTTCTATGATTATTTTAAACGGTCCAGTACATCAAAATTAAAAGCAAGCAAGTCATGAATAAAAACTAATCTGCTGTTGATGGAGAATACATTTGTTTATATGTCACATATTTCTATATGTGGTTGGCCAGAAGAAATTAACAATGCCTTTAATGTATCTTCTAGAAAAGACATTGGTAATAATCATTTCCTCAAGTGGGAATCGAATCTAGAACCTTAGACCAAATATTTAACCTTTTCGCCAATACGGCTTGAATATCGCTTTGGCTAGCTCCATCAATTATATTTACGCTGATCTCGCTTAAATTAACTAGAAATGATATATCATTCCTATGATAACTTAGTTGAATTGGTATTATTTTTTTTAAAAAGAAAATATCTAAAATATTTCAAATGGTAATATATTATCATATTTTAGTTATATGATGTTGCATGTAATCAATGTTTACAGGTTTAAATGTATATCTGGTAATATAAGACTGAGAGTTCGAAATATTTTTTTTGTATTATTTAAAGTCGTTGATCGCTTTGATGTGACCCACTGTACCTAGTCAGTCACCTCTGACACTTAGGAGATGCCTTGTGTCATACACAAGGCTTACACGCTTTAGTTTTTTTTTTTTTTAGCTTCACGCTTTATCCCGCACACGGCAGGGTAGGCAGAGGGAACTGCAGGGACCATGGGAACCTAGTGTTAAGACACTCCGTTGTTTAGTCACTGCTTTCTCCGTCCCCGCTTGCCGGCTTTTTCGAGGTATTGCGTGTTTAGTGGCGGAACTCAACGCCGTGCTTTGCCTAGTTTGCCAAAGCGAAGAAAATGGAAATAGAAAAATCCATCTTCTCCGACTGGGGATCGAACCCAGAAACCGTCGCGTTACAGGCAGACGTTGCGCCTCTGCGCCACGACGGTCTTTTTTAGTTGATTTGATTTTGTAAAGAGGTACTCTACCCAGCATATAGTTCTTCTCTTATTAGTCAAATTATACAAAACAAAATAGCTTTCTTTGTAACATAAATAACACAAACAACAAATATCAAAAAACGTTATATTAAAATAATTTGAAGACCTTCATTGTTATTGCGAAATCCTTTTTCTACGTCCGTTTTAGAACGACATCCTTAGGAACTTCCTTAATTTAAATAGAAAAAAATTTAAACGATTCGACCATGACATGGAGTACCAAATAGATAAATTAAGTATAGGTCAGAGGACCGTCGTGGCGCAGAGGCGCAACGTCTGCCTGTAACGCGACGGTTACTGGGTTCGATCCCCAGTCGGAGAAGATGGATTTTTCTATTTCCATTTTCTTCTCTCTGGCATCTAAGGCAAAGCGCGGCGTTGAGTTCCGCCACTCAACACGCAATGCCTCGAAAACGGCGGAAAGTGGGGACGGAGTAAGCAGGGACTAAGTAACGGACGGAGTGTCTTAACACTAGGTTCTTATGGTTCCTGCAGTTCCCTCTGCCTACCCTGCCATGTGCGGGATAAAGCGTGAAGCTAAAAAAAAAAAAAAGTATAGGTCAGTAAAAGATCGTTAAATTGGCTACACCATTACTCAGGATAACTAAGATTCTGCTAGTCATTGCATTCATCATTGTACCTAGAATCTTGATATCATTCACGTGTGAGAACTCTACACTACATTATATTATTATTCGGTGCTGTATTGAATCTTATATGTTTTCATTATTAATATATACTTTGTTATAGTAAAGTATTTATATATTTATAGAGAATAGCAAAGCGCGGCGTTGAGTTCCGCCACTCAACACGCAATGCCTCGAAAAACGGCGGAAAGCGGGGACGAAGAAAGCAGGGACTAAGCAACGGAGTGTCTTAACACTAGGTTCCCACGGTCCGTGCAGTTCCCTCTGCCTACCCTGCCTTGTGCGGGATAAAAGCGTGAAGTTAAAAAAAAAATATTCTACAATCGGAAACGGAGAAAAATAGAGAAAGGAGAGTGTGTGTTTATCATATATTTGTATATAATGAAGTAAGCTTAAAAAACTGTCCGTTTCCTGTTCTCCGATATTACATATCGTGGTTTGTCTTAAGAAAATGAAAATACTAAAAAAAAATAATATATTAATTGTCCTCAATATTTTAACAAAATTACTTCCAAATAAGCATAATAAGTAGGTAATTAGGTATCGAGTGCGTAAACGTGTGGAATACATTAATTAAAGTCAACGTAAAATATACACAGTAAGCATTTAATTAAAGAAACGTTGACAGAAATTTAATTTTATTACAAATTATAACACAATAAGCGTTTGATATAAATATTCAACAGGGTCTGACTGTATATGTGGGTGGGTGTTCGAACCCACTTAGGGGAATGAATCATATATTGATTTTTATGATTTTTTTTAAAATGTTAATCCACACTGAGGATAAAAAGAAATCTTAAAAACTTTAAGAAGATGCACGGTTCGCAAGAGGGCGCGGGTTCGAGTCCCGCTGCATTCAAATTTTTATTTGTTTTCTTTAAGTGTACATTCATTTTTTTGGTTATGAAGATACAAAGCGCTGTGTTGAGTTCCGCCACTCACAATTTTCCGCATTCGCAGGTTTGATTTATAAAATACATTGTATACCTTGTTGATCTTGTAGGTAACTTAATTTACCTAATCAAAACTATTTTATTCACATAAACTGAGGATAGGTTTTAGTTTAAATTATAGTCAGTAAGGGACAAACGCTCAGATTGCATATTAGCAAAATTTTGTTAGGTTCGTCTGGTTTTTTGGTGATGACATTGGAAGGTATTTGAATTCAATGAGTGTTTTATTTCTTCAAAGTAATACAATTTTTAAAACATCAATGTATTATAAATAATACTTACCTTATTTAGTGAGTGAGCTACACTGATGTACACGTGCCGCTCAGATAAGATTGAAACGAAAAAAAATATGTGACTTTCAAATGAACTGCGCCTGTTAAGATCGATTTCGTTTTTATAAAACAAAATACTTTAAATTATTTAAACCACTTTTAATTTATTATTCGATTATAATAAAATAAACACTTAATGTTAAAGAGTGCTTATCCTATTATAATAAAAATAACATTGTTTTTTGAGGACCGTCGTGGCGCAGAGGCGTAACGTCTGCCTGTAACGCGGCGGTTTTTGGGTTCGATTCCCATTCGGGGGAGGTGGCTTTTTCTATTTTCATTTTCTTCGCTCTGGCAACTAGGCAAAGCGCGGCGTTGAGTTCCGCCATTCAACACGCAATGCCTCGAAAAAGGCGGAAAGCGGGGACGGAGAAAGCAGGAACTAAGCAACGGAGTGTCTAAATACTAGGTTCCAATAGTTCCTGCAGTTCCCTCTGCCTACCCTGCCACGTGCGGGATAAAGCGTGAAGCTAAAAAAATAAAATAAACAAAAAACAATGGTTGCCTGTAAAATCGGTTTTACGGGCGAAGATTTTACGTGACAACGTCTTTTTCTCGGTAGTATATTTATTGATATCAATATTATTAAATTGCACAATAGAAACAAGGAATTGAATGAAAATAAGAATTGCACAAATTTTGACTATAGAAAATATATTTTGTTTACTAAAACATTGTACATGTAAACTTAAACTTAACTAATTCCTATTTGAGTGATTTTGTTGAGGATAGGAAGACGATAGGAGAAATATGAAATGAAAGGAAGTGTTTCTGCTGTAATGTGTCTTGCGAAAGTCAAGTCGATGGTTGTTCCTTTTAACGTAGTTGACTGAGAAACGTTTGATACGCAATCAAGATTATACGCATATTTCATGAAATTAAGAAACGAGTTGTCAGACTTTACGTTTTTGTTAAAGTCACCACACAGAAGAATCGGTATACTAGAATCAACTTGCACGAACGAGTATAAACTTGAAGCCAGTATTAGCGGTGAAGCAAGTAACGTCAATCATGCACATGTCACCCTTGTAAATGACGAATCACGAATCTAAGCACTCCACATTTTCCGATCCGAACCGAATCCGACCGATCATAGTTCGGTGACTCATCGTAACGTTGCCGGGCGTTACACTTTTTCATGAGTGACTCCGAGCCACAACCTAATTTAAGACGTTGTCACGTCAAAAACATTGTTTTAAGTTACATTACATTAGAAAGTCTTATAATCGATTAGTTACACTTTTATTGTAAGTAACTATATAACTGAAATTAGGTATTTGCATAGGTTAGGTTGAGATAACCTAACGAAAAATTGAAGATAATTTATATATGTATAATCATGTCCAGAAAGGTAGATTAAACTTACGACCAACGTATTTACAGAGAGCCTCACCTAGATTGATATTATCCATATTAATAATATATGAACAAAATACAATACATCGGAACAAATAAAGGACGCAAGGTACAAATGAAATTAATTAGTCGGTGACGTGAACGACGTAACAGTAATATGTCTCTCGTTATTTTATCATAAAGCAGTGGGGGATTATTATTTATTGACATCAGAGCAATATTGAGATCCAATGTAATTTATCTTATGTAGAATATGATCGTCCAGCCATCTGACATTGTCAGTGTCAATGAAACCAGGAAATATGTTTTTTTCTTTAACTTGACGCGTGATGATAAAGGCAGTCCAGTGGTTAATTTTATTTTTAAAAAATTTAGTTTAATTCTAGGGACTATTTGCTTTGACTTGACTTTGAACTCGCACTCTGACCACTAAGCCATGTGTTCTACATTACGCTGTGTCAAAATTTTTGTTTCTTTTTTACAAGTTATTGCGTTGTTAGCATTTCTGTAGTTACATGTGTGTTGTTACGTCTACACTAAGTGTGGAAAATAGTTAAAAAAGTATATTTCGATCATATACTTTAAATATCATAAAAATATTTATTAAAAATTGCATTCTTTCTTGCCAGAAGATTGTTCTTTGCTACCTTTATTCAGCGGAAATTTGTAAAAATCCCCCTAACAGAGATTTTTATGTTTTCTCTAATTTTACCTTAATATGGATTAATATTTAAAACTTTATAAAATGTTAGTAAATAAGTAGACATTTTATAATTCAAAATAACGTAAGGTGAAGAAAAGTGTACATGCTGGTCTGAAATATAAATTTATGTACATATTATATAGAAAATACACCGCACAGAGTAAAAACGGTTGTAAAAAGTATTTATAGTTATTCTTTCTGCCCTCTAGAAAACTTTTACATTAGAATTATGGTAAAACATTTAGGCCGATTTAATTATGTATGGTGAAGACCCCTGCTGCCCCTCGGGGGCCGTTTTGTTGCGAGTACAGATTTCTGAACAATTTCATTCAATATTTAAACGCCCCGCACTAATGTGACCTTTATGTTGATAAATAAAGTAAAAAAGTACATATCATAAAAAGCTCACGCTCTATCCTGAATACAATAGCAGAGTAGTAAAAAATGTAGTGTTAAGACACTCATTATTCTAAGTTCTCTGTATACTTTGCAAATTATTGCCTTGAGCGCAGAAACTTAACTCGGCGATTTGAACCCATGATCTTATGGCTTAGGATCAGACATTGTACCGCTGCGCAACGACGGCCTTTAATATCGTATATCACTTTGTAATGTAATGTCTGTAATTATTAATTAGCGTACTTCACAATTCTTCTCTATTTTACTTTTAAGATTGACCACATGATTAAGTTATTATTTTGAAATTAAGTCGATAGTTATTGTTAAGTCGATACCTAAAATAGAGTTATATCCTGAGTATTATTACTCTATTTTATAACTACAACAACATAAATAATGTGCAGCTTTAAAACTACTTTGTTCCGAGAGTTGCTTATTAGTAGCGGAAATAAATACGGAATACAGATTTATCGGAATCCTTCTATTTTCTATATCATTGGAGCGCGTCAAAGTAAAGGCCTGCTCTTGCAATGCTCAAGTGAGTCAAAGTGTACGTTCGAGATTGCAGTTATCATTTTCATCCCTTAACCCTTTTTGGTAGCTTTGATCCTTTAAACCACATTTGATTTCGTAAGTTGTTCTTTTTTATACGGTTTTATTTATCATTTTCCTTAAGAAGATTTCATTTCAATATTTGTCATTACTTTGAATCGGTTGAGAATTTGATGGGAGAAGTCTAGTATATATTAAAGGTCGTTTGTATTATTCAGTCATTCAACCAAAATCTATTTATTCCACAATTAAACCATTTTATTAAAAACACTGTTTATTTAGTACCGTTAGACCGTCGTGGCGCAGAGGCGCAACGTCTGCCTGTAACGCAGCTAACGCGACGGTTTCTGGGTTCGATCCCCAGTCGGGGAAGATGGATTTTTCTATTTCCATTTTCTTCGCTCTGGCAACTAAGGCAAAGCGCGGCGTTGAGTTCCGCCACTCAACACGCAATGCCTCGAAAACGGCGGAAAGTGGGAACGGAGTAAGCAGGGACTAAGTAACGGAGTGTCTTAACACTAGGTTCATATGGTTCCTGCAGTTCCCTCTGCCTACCCTGCCATGTGCGGGATAAAGCGTGAAGCTAAAAAAAAAAAAAAAAAAAAAAAAAAAACCTATTTATTTAGACTGAGATATAATTTCACGCTTTTCTCTAAAATTGAACAAAAAAAAAATCACGTATTCATATGTATATTATTACCTTATTCACCGTTTATTGTTTACGCATTTACGTGTTTCAAAAACTGCTTACAACAGCACGTGAAATGGTAAATCGATGGGCACCATGCCGTATCCCATGAATTATAGGCCATTGTACCCTGTCCAATTGGAAGAACCAAGAAATAAATTGAGATGAAATCGAAAATCCATTCGTAGAAATTTTATTACACACCTAAGTAGTTTTGCTAGTAAACGTACGCTGCACTTTGTTTTTATGACTCACATTTAATCTGTGTTATATTTCAGTTACACGTTCTTTTTTGTATATGAAAGTATAAGTATAGGTAGCTAAGTGATATTTTATTCTCTGCTCTCCGTTCTCTGACGATATATATTACATGTTGACCGGGACTATACTCAGCATTTTGTCTTATAAACCGAAATAGTAAAATAATCAACTACTCTCGACTATCAATTAAAAGTCTTCGTTTCATTTTTATTTAACTTAATATATATATATATATATATATATATATATATATATATATATATATATATATATATATATATATATATATATATATATATATATGTATATATATATATATATATATATATATATATATATATATATATATATATATATATATATATATATATATATATATATATATATATATATATATATATATATATATATATATATATATATATATATATATATATATATATATATATATATATATATATATATATATATATATATATATATATATATATATATATATATATATAATATATATATTTAGAGCTTCACGCTTTATCCCGCACATGGCAGGGTAGGCAGAGGGAACTGCAGGAACCATAAGAACCTAGTGTTAAGACACTCCGTTACTTAGTCCCTGCTTACTCCGTCCCCACTTTCCGCCGTTTTCGAGGCATTGCGTGTTGAGTGGCGGAACTCAACGCCGCGCTATATATATATATATATATATATATATATATATATATATATATATATATATATATATATATATATATATATATATATATATATATATATATATATATATATATATATATATATATATATATATATTGTACTTGTTAAAGAAAAACTTACTAGAACAATAAACCTCTTAAGAAAGTTACTATTTATATATAAGTTTTATCAAAAGTATCAAATATAACTGTAACATTCAAAGTAGATCGTTTTCATTTTTTCCCTAAGTTACGATAGGACCTGGCTGTTTGCCGAATTCTTTCCCAAGTCGAGGTCAGACAAATAAATAAACTGAATCAACCTCAATAATTGTGATAACTGCCTCCAGTTTCACGAATATAATATAAGATCTGACTCGTTAAAGAAATGTTTAATATATTATATGTCTGTATGTATAATCTGTATGTTGTAATAAAAAGTCAATTCTGTGTATATTATAATATATCTTGAAAAAATATTTGAGAGGGATTATGTATCAGGAATAGAAGTAAAAATCTCAGTATAATTCTTCTGCCTATTTTTCCGTTATCATTAAATTTCTTAAGTTTAGATCAACGGGAAATACCTTGTAGGTTTTAAGTATATCGTGATTTCTATATGAAATAAAAAAGTTACTTTTTTGGGTTCCGTACAAAAATAAAAAAACGGAACCCTTATAGAATCACTCGTGTTCCTGTCCGTCCGTCTGTCACAGCCATTTTCTTTGAATCTACTTGACCGAATCAGGTGAAATTGGGCAGGATGGTATAATGCCCTGACCCGAACACAGATGTGTTACGTAAAAAATATTTTTTTTGAAATAAGGGTAATTTTCGGGGGGATAAATTAGGTAATTAAAAAAAAGTTTTGCGAACCTTACTGAGTCATATATCAAATGAAAGGGCTTGTTATCAGGATCTCGAATATATATTTTTTTAATTTTTTAAAATAAATAGTTTATTGAGGACCGTCGTGGCGCAGAGGCGCAACGTCTGCCTGTAACGCGACGGTTACTGGGTTCGATCCCCAGTCGGAGAAGATGGATTTTTCTATTTCCATTTTCTTCGCTCTGGCATCTAAGGCAAAGCGCGGCGTTGAGTTTCGCCACTCAACACGCAATGCCTCGATAACGGCGGAAAGTGGGGACGGTGTAAGCAGGGACTAAGTAACGGAGTGTCTTAACACTAGGTTCTTATGGTTCCTGCAGTTCCCTCTGCCTACCCTGCCATGTGCGGGATAAAGCGTGAAGCTAAAAAAAAAAAAATTCGATGATATTCATGAAAAAAGCCGAAAATTGACCATCATTACAGCTTCATTTTGCTTCATGATTTGGATCTTGACAGCAAATAGTGGACGGACAGACACAGGTAGCAGAAATAACATTAAATATAACTTACGTAGAGCTACTTGAAACCGATTGAAAATAGTGATTTATTTTATGAAAAATAAAAATAAGTAAAAATATAAAACTCTAAGAGTAAAAACTAAATTGAAATTAATAGTAGAAGAAAAATTTGAAATGTTGGGATTAGTGGATAGGCTTAGGAAGCAAAATTTTTGTGAGCTTTGGATTACTTAAACCTGCTCCAAGAATATAGGAACGTGAGTTGTATGTAAATTTCAAGCAAATGAATCTGTGCTGCAACAATCATCTGTATTATTTTCCCGGTACATGTTTCGGCCAAAATGAGACATCACTTCTGACAACTAGCAGAGGCAACATATATATTGTTTTTCATCCTAGTGTTCCATACAATTATCATAGAAACAAAAGTAAATAGATATTTTTTAGCTTCACGCTTTATCCCGCACATGAAGGGTAGGCAGAGGGAACTGCAGGAACCATATGAACCTAGTGTCAAGACACTCCGTTGCTTTTAGTCCCTGCTTTCATTGCGTGTTGAGTGGCGGAACTCAACGCCGCGCTTTGCCTAGTTACCAGAGCGAAGAAAATGGAAATAAAAATATATAAATATATATATATATATATATATATATATATATATATATATATATATATATATATATATATATATATATATATATATATATATATATATATATATATATATATATATATATATATATATATATATATATATATATATATATATATATATATATATATATATATATATATATATATATATATATATATATATATAATATCCTTGTATATAATAATAATATTTTATTCAATTTAAGGTATAGATTAGAGAATAATTATACTACGTTGACTACACCAATATTTGTCTTGGTTGGAATTATGATTGTAATTCAAATTAAATTCCTTTAAGAAAAAAGGAAAAAAATATTTATATATTTATATGTAGGTATGTGTATATGTGTGTATGTATGTATGTATTAATGTATAAAGTATATGTATATATGAATTTGATATTGATTTATTAGCTATAATTTGCACTCTTCTCACCAGCTGCTTTAACTCATCTATCATCACCGGTTGGCTGGAAGAGATCTCTTATAGAGAGAAGTCCACCGTAGTGTACGGAACTATTGTACTGTGTAAAATCTTTTCAATGTAAAAATTAAGAGCAATAAAATATAATAATTTTTGGATAATAAATATAATAATTTTTGGAGTTCCGTACCACAAAATGACCGCGAAAAGTCTATTTATCTGTATATCAGTTTTTCTGTTCGCAATGATATTCAATATCCAGGTTGGAAGTGTCTTGGAACACTGAAAATTTTAAATTCTAAATCAAAATTTACTAGTATGAAAATTTTTACTAGTGTATGTGTGTCATTTTGTGAGTACCTTTTGTTAACCTCCAACCATGAAATTGACGCAGAAACCTCAGTGCGCGAGTCCGGCTTGCACTTGACTGTTTTTTATGGCATTTTATTGTATATAGTGTAGTGCTTCCTTATGTATGGATTTTTTTAATTCCATGTTCTCAAGCTTGCAAAAAAATTACTATTTTTTAGCTTCACGCTTTATCCCGCACACGGCAGGGTAGGCAGAGGGAACTGCAGGAACCATACGAGCCTAGTGTTAAGACACTCCGTTGCTTAGTCCCTGCTTTCTCCGTCCCTGCTTTCTGCCTTTTTCGAGGCATTGCGTATTGAGTGGCGAAACTCAACGCCGCGCTTTGCCTAGTTTCCAGAGCGAAGGAAATGGAAATAGAAAAACATATCTTCCCCGAGTGGAAATCGAACCCACAAACCGTCGAGTTTACAGGCATCTGCCTGCTTACGCCTCTGCGCCACGACGTATAATGTTAAGCTGTATGGTACACGGTTGGCCACAGTTTGGCCACGTCGAAAAAATGAATGTCGAAAAAATGAAAGAATGATAAACAAGATATATGAGCAAATGTAAGTGGTAAGAGAGGTAAGGGGAGATCTCGGTTGACCTTCGAAAAATCATTATCGCAGATACTGAAGGAAGGTTACGTAAAAAGCATGAGGGCCTTGCGGAATAAATGTATGAAGATGTTAATGACATTGGACGAGGCGAAAGAGGTAGGGACCGCACCATTTGTGCGCTCTGTCCTCTCTGACTACACCTCTAAGATAAAGCGTGAAGCTATGTATGTACGTAAATAGATGTTATAACTCATACTAAAGTTATATCTATACTGATAATTATGATGTATAAAGGACATGTATTAGTCAAAATATAGTGATAAGCATTAAACATAAACTCACATAGACCTAAGCGATGATTTGTGAAAGAATAAATCATCTGTAATTCCCACGGTGGTGTTGTCACAATCATGAATCATAGTAATGGTGCAACTTATCTCATTATCTTACAATAAACAGTTAGAGGGTAAACATTAATAGTCCCAGAGCAATGAAAGCTCTCTCACGGCAATTACTAAAATATAAACACTTAACTTTTAGGCTTGACCCTAGACCCGCTTAATATCTATGGTATAGATCATGCAGCTCATCCCTTTAACGACGATAATAGTTTCGAAAATTTAGGACACGCTATTTAACAATATTACTGTCAAGAGGCTTGATAGAAAACCTTGAAAAATTCATCCATGTACCTACATGCAATAAATCTTTAAAATATTGCTTGTTGAGTAGAAACAAACGTATTCGACAGCCTCCAGGAGAATTGATGATGTCGATTCCATAAGTTCCGGTTTCATGAATGTGAACAAAAATCTTTTGGTGTGAAAAATACAATGTGCAAAAGTATGATATTTATAACCGTTAAATGAATACTGCAGTGTCAATATTTATAGGTAAATGTACTTTCATATATAGATATAATAATAATATATTCTAGAAATATATAATTATATTCTAGAAATGATTTTTATAGTAATAATGTTTATTACAAATTCATAACTTCATGTAATTTAATCAAAGCATCCTTATATAAGGAAAATATAATGAATATATTTTATGACTAAATAGTAATTCTTACGTCAACCAAAATTAATTGATGTAGAAAATATATTAATTTGTTTTAGCTTCGCGCTTTATCCCGCACATGGCAGGGTAGGCAGAGGGAACTGCAGAAACTATTGGAACCTAGTGTTAAGACACTCCGTCGCTTAGTCCCTGTTTTCTCCGTCCCCGCTTTCCGTCTTTTTTCGAGGCATTGCGTGTTGAGTGGCGGAACTCAACGCCGCGCTTTGCCTAGGTGCCAGAGCGAAGAAAATGGACATAGAAAAATCCATCTTCCCCGGACTGGAAATCGAACCCAGAAATAAAATATAAATTATTCATTTACTCATTTGGAAATGGAAACAAATTAAAATGGTATATGTTCGTTGCGTTCCTTTATTGCTCTAAACCAACACTGGCTCGCACTGGCTAGCGGCTACGTGTGATGTAAATTTATACCTCAAGATACTACATACTCAAGAGACTGAAGGTTTGCGGCAAATGAAGACTAAATTATGCATTGACCATTTAACTTGGAATCTAAATGAGCTACAATTTGAATACTGCTATACAAATTATCTACATTTATTTTGTTTTAAAAAAAACCTAATATGTATAATAAAAGGAAAATGTTACTAAAACTATAATTGTTACAAGATTATAGCTGCATTTTATTTATACACTATCCTGCGTAAAGCAAGGTAGAGCGAAGGAACCTAGTGTTAAGACACTCTGCCTCACTCCTCTTATACAACTAAAAAACACTAGAAAACAATGCGGAAACACTAACTGATTACCATATAAATCACAGACACAAAATAAACTCAATTCTACCCAAAAGATAATATTTTTTTTTGGCAGAAATTAAAAGATCTAATATTTTGCAAAAAAATTGAATGAAACAAAATTTCAATAATTATAACAGAACAAAAAAACGTTCAAAGATAGAATTTCAACTACCGTGGATTCATAAATTTTATTCATTAATTTAAAATTAAGTCCATATTTTTCTCTATTTCAAGTATTCTATGATATTACTGTAGTATTATTATTATGTTTTCCAATAATAAGCATTAATTATATTAACATTGAGGTCTGTCGTCGCACAGCGGCTTAATAATATCCTACCGTAAACACGACAAATTTGGTGTCATTTTCACTCGTGAGAAACAAATTATTTTTATCTTCCTCATACGAGTAATATGATAAAGTGCGGCGTTGAGTTCCGCCATTAGCACGCAATGTCTCGAAGAAAGGAAAGTGATGAACGGGGTATTTAAAAATTATATAATTTACTTATTTATTATATAGTACTCTTTAATTTTAGGTTTGTGTGCTTTATGCTGTACCTATTTTGTATATAGCAGGAAAGGCATAGGCAACCTTTGAGTTAAGATACTCTGCGTGAGTTTAAGTGATGTAAAACATTTAATTTATATAACATATGCTATTATTAGCGAACTGCGGCATAGCTCGATTGGACAACAGTATAAGCAATTTATTTGTAAAGTTAATTGCTTTAGTTAATTGTGAGTTGTACATCTATACCTATAAGCATATAAATATACCTGTAATATACCATATACTTATAAACTATATTAAAGCTAAATTTCATCTAAATCCGTTTTTACGTGAAGTCTGAAAAAAAATTATCCGCACAAACTTTCACATTTATATTATTAGTATGATAAATATATTAAACCGTGAAATAAACACATCAATAATTGGATCACGAACAACTTTCAAAACTTCGGCGCTTTTTAGAAAAATACTATTTACTGTTATAAAAGTTGGTCATAGTCAAAGACTTGATAATATGAGCTTACAAAAACTTTTAACGAACGTAACTGTTATACGATAAAGGCAGAAATAGATCATTAGGTCAATAAAGAATGCAGAGGCGACCCCCTTTATAGACTAAGTCCGGAGTAGATCGGTAAAAGGTCGCATTGGTTGCCTGCAAGCGTTGCGTCTAGCATTTATTTGCCTTTATTACTTTGCTCACTTTATTACATTTATTCAATATTTTATTTATATATTTTAAACAATGAAGGACGTCGTGGGGCAACGTGGGACTATAATACTGTGGTTGTGAGATCGATCACAACTTAGGTCGATGAATTTTATATTATTCTTTCTTTGTTTTTTTTTATTATTTTCACTCTCCTATTCTCCTAGACAAAATCCGTAGTTAAGTACCACCATAAAAAAACGTTGTCTCGAACAAAGGAAAACAGAATGATTTAAACGTGTTTTTTTACTTTCACGCGTTATCATGCAGTGCGGCGGATATACACCCAAGACACTCCATAGCGCATAATATAAAGTACTATGTGTTAATTAGAGGAAATCAACACGGCGCTTTATCATCCCTTCTTGTTAAATAAAGCAAAAAATTATACATCCCTTTTCAACTTTAAAGTTAATGTTTTAAGAATTTATTTCTACTGTGCTATTTATCGTATTTACTTATTCGTTTTCCATGGCCGCCTCTATATATTTTGTAATTATTTGCATATTAAACGCGTTAAAGCTTGAAATAGTAGGTCCGTTGTATTCTAACAATATACGATTATTTATATTTTATCTGGGTATATGGCCAAGTTTACTGTAAACGGCTTTGTGTTTGACTTTGTTTTAACTTTTACACATGCATGCATAATATTATTTAATGTTTGGTGAAACAAAATTGGACAATATTGACATGAGTTTAAGATATTAAACTAATAGATGCTTTAAGAACTGAAGGTCTATTATCGTTTGATTCTTTTACCGAATTGACGACAGTCACGCGTATAGTCTGACGCTTTGCTAATGTACCACGACGGCGTCTCTACAAAAATAATGGTCAAATAAATTGTAGAGAAATAAAATTTGATAAGAGAACTTATAAGTTGTTTACACTATTACAAATAAAAATGAATAAAAATCCTATCAATCTTACGTATGCTACAAAAGTAATTGGACATTTCCAAACAATAGTTGATAAAAATTTTAGATCGTATATAAAAATATCAATAAATAAGTATATTTAGAGTAGCAAAATTATCCATTAGCAAAACGCATTTATAAATAAAAACATAGTCCAATTTATTACTTCGTTTTTCTGAAGTCGGTTAAAAAGGTGGAGTATGGAAAAAAAAATCAATAAAAAAACATAAATTATTAAAAAAGAACATTAATAAAACACGTTCATTTTGTACGCAACACAGATTTTGTTGCCTAAAAAGTATATGAAAATCAACGAAATATTTTACGATATCTGTGACACTAAAAGTGATGTGCTCAATGAAAATGCAAATCTCCTATGCTGTCCGCTATTTGAACTGGGGCTGATATAACAGCGTGGCGAAAATAGGTCGCGCGAACCGTAATAAATTGCTACTTTGTTAATTTGAACACTCTGCTTCATTATGCTACTTTTTACGTATTAGTTTTTTTAATTTTTTTTTCATGCTTTATCACACAGATAACAAGATAGTCAAAAACCTTAATGTCACAAAAATATGTTAATTTAAATCATTGTGTCAGAGTCAAAAAATTTAAAAAAATATATTTCCTAGTTAAGACATCATGACGGTCTTAGGAATTAACTAGAACCAACTAGTTAGTTGATACTTGTATGACTATATAATATTGTATTCATCTTAAAAGGCTTTAAATTTAAAGTACATTCAAAGAATTTTTTTTTCGTATATATTTTTTCGTTTTCGTTTCGTTCTTTATTTTCGTATATGTAATGTCCCACAGAATTGATGAATATAATGTCATTTTCGTATATATAATGTTAGAATTAGAATCTATAACATGACGTTCTAAAGTCTAATACCACAAAAATGTGTCCAAAATCCAACATTTCGTAAATAATTTGCCTGAAATGTTATTATAAAAGTATACATTACTCTTTTAAACCTAGCCACAAACAATTGCCACTTTATCATGTTACAACATACAACGGTCATAACACAAATACCTAAATGAGTCACGAGATTTTATTTATTTTAAATATATATTTACTAGTAAAATGAAACGTCTACTTAAATTAATGTGTTGGTATAGTTTCTCTTCCCAAAAAATCTGAAGAAGATGGATTTTTCTATTTCCTTTTTCTTCGCTCTGGAAGCTAGGCAAAGCGCGGCGTTGAGTTCCGCCACTCAACACGTAATGCCTCGAAAAAGGCGGAAAGTGGGGACGGAGAAAGCAGGGACTAAGCAACGGAGTGTCTTAACACTAGGTTCCAATAGTTCCTGCAGTTCCCTCTGCCTACCCCGCCATGTGCGGGATAAACCGTGAAGCAAAAAAAAAAAAAAATAAACATATGAAGAAAAAAGAAATGTCTACTTAAATTAATGTATTGGCATAGTTTCTCTCCCCACAAAATCGATTTATTATGAAATTGTTGTATTCGGCTATGTATCGATTCTGCAAAATTTGGCGAGATGTGAAAGTTGGCTGGTTTTTATCATTTAATAAATTTGTTATTTTCATTTTATTAAAGAATAACTTATTTATTTTAGAAATTATATAACATAATAACATTGTATAGTCCTTTCTCTATTATACTTTGGTAAGAAACTGAAGCCGGCTTATCTCGCTGACCAGACACTTTAGTTACGTTGAAAATGCACAAACTTCAGAGTAAACTCCCTTGGCAGGGTCGGTTATAAGATGTTTATTTTACCTATAGCTTAACAACATAACAGATTGCTATAATTGTATTTATAAATAATTAAATAACTTTCAATATGAAATATAATAAATTACTCTAGTTAGTAACTTGAATAAATTAAAAATGATTTTTTTATTGTACTATTATTATAAACATCGCTGAGCTATTTGAACTATTTTTTTACATAGCCATAAATGTAGAAATCTATATAAATTTACGCAAAACCTGTCAAGCTTCAAAGTTTCCGAGTCTCTTGAGAATAATGTTTGTTCACTCGAAACATCATTACATAAGAAAAAATAGAAAAAAAAAATTCTAATATTATTTTCAAACAGATACACATTCCCCCTAAAGGCAGTCGTAGCCATGTGAAGTTATAAAGTGAAAGAATGAGTATAAAAAATTATATAAATATACTACAAACTCTAAGTATTTATCATAGTATAATACATCCCTGACATTTCAAACTAAAAAATGGCACACATAGACCTTGAAAAAGATAATCGGTTCTTAAAACGTCATTTGCTTGCGCAGCGCTGTAGTAATTTTTGCATAATATATATAATTATATATGTAGGTATAAGCCTAGTGGAAACACGTGTACAGCGCTTTATATTTACAAACACTGATAAGGAAATAACTACAAGTGCGAACAGCGAAAAGTAATCACAAAGCAAACAGTATGCACGTTATAATAAATTCGTTCAACATAACGACCGGCTGGATAAATAAATGGCAATGTTTTTTTTATTTAATTATTAAGAAGCTAAGATTATATATTATACTATGCAAATATTCATAAATATGTTATTTATATGTAGCGAAGATAAAGACGGAACATATTTTTGTAAGCAGAATGGAATTATAACAAATGAACGAGATAGTTTATATGGGAAGAATGTTGAATAGAGATGGAAGATGCGCAACGGATATTCAAAAATATTTCTACTGGTCACAGGATTTTTTTATATAACAATATTTAGTAAAATAGCTTTAAATTATAAAAAATAATATTAAGTAACTTAATTAATAGTTTTAAAATATATTGAATGTTGAATGAAATAACATTCTGTAAAATAACTAAGGCTATCCAACTGGTTGACGTTGACACTGGCTTCCGTCACCTATCACAGCTACTTAAATGGGTCAAAAATGGGTAACTGTTTAAAATGTTTCTATATATAAATAAATTTTTTTTAGCTTTACTCGGATAGACATTGCGTGGTGTGACACTCATTGTTGTAATAAATTAAAATGAAAATAGCCACATTTATAGTTTGAATATTCTGAAGGTAAAATTATATAATATATATTGTTCTATTGACATTTACATTTATTCCGAATATTGTTGAGACTGTTCTCTGTATTCTGTGTTACGATAACCTCCGGTTATAGGTGGGGCAGATTTTATTAAAATTAATTTAATGTTGCCTATTACAATAAAACAGGCACGGTGTTTAATTCAGACATTCACCATTATGTCTTTAATTCACTCCTCTAGAGCGAGAGTTTTGATAGATATTTAATACTTCTCTATGCTTGTGCTGAAAAATCTTCTAAAATATTCTTTACATAATAAAAATGACGATCTAGACCGAAGTCTCCCCTTGTCTCATTTACCGCTCACTGTTGCTTTATATATTCCTACTTTCTTTAGGTAAAAAGTAATACGCTTACATCACCACAATGAAAATTTTGCATTTTGTATTTTGCATAATGAATTTTCGGCTAAATCTTCAATTATTTACATATGGCATTGACTAAAATTCGCGATTATCAGGAGGGTCTGCTTTTTTATTTACGAGATCAAGGGATGTTTTTCGCTGGTCTTATTAAAATTCGTACCGTACATGCCCCGTATCTGATAGCTCGTTCGTTTGTTACGCACGTATTGCATATCAGTTTTTTAACGTAAATGCGAATATATTGTTTATTTAAGCGGTTTTCGAATCGATGAAACAGTGTTAAAGTGTTTTTTATACATTCTACGTGCTATGTTTTTATTAAATAACTTATAGTTTGGTTGCCTTTCATGCATTGAATAGACAAAATATTTAGATATATTTTAAAAGTAGCTAGAATAAATGTCGTAGTCTACGTGGTAAAGAGATTGACCTATCACTGCTAGTAAAACATCATAGATGTCATATTTGCCGAAACAGGCCAAGCTATTTTTAACGAGCATATTACTATACTTACTACATACTATAGTTTTTATTTATTAAACTATTAATAAAATAAAAATTAAATGTAAAAAAAGGCTTAAAATACTGTCTAATATTATGAGAATTTCTTTTAAATCGACTTTGTCGTTTTTGAGTTTATCGTACTCAAAGGCACAGATAATAAAACAAATTAATCAAAAAATCGATTTTATATAAAAATAATAGTGATCAGTTACTTTTTATAGACATATATAAATAGATTTTATCAATGATATTTTAAATAGAAACGTGTCTTGTAAGCGAAAATTAATCTTGATACAATATACCAAGCATTCTTCTTATAATAAAACGTCTATCGCTATTCTACGAATTTTGATCATTAGATAGTATAATCAATTAGATGATAGAAAAAGCACCCTTATGTCCTTTGCATAAGGTAAATTTTATAGTTTTTATTGATCCTTTAATTTAGCTGTGAGGTCCTCCGTACATGTTAATGAACTCATCCTAATATGACTATTGTGCCTGTTTGAGATATAATAACATTCGATATGTAACACGTGTTGAGGCTTATCAAGCAGTCGGTATTAGGTACAGCTACATACATATCTACATCAAATCGGTTGTTAGAGCATGAAATATTACTTATATATGAAACAGATTGATTCTGTGTTATTTAAATCAGGTAGTGCGATAAAATTATAGGATTATTTTATATTTATCTAGGAATATTGTTTAAAGCTAAGAAGAATGTAATAAAATTATGTAAATTTACTTAAAAGTGAATTAAATTATATGACCGTCTAAACACGACGGTCTGTAGGTTCGGTTCCCACTTGGGAAGATGACTTTTTCATTTCCAATTTTTTTGTCCTGGCAAAGCGCGTCATTGAGTTCCGTCACTCAACACGCAATGCCTCGAAAAAGACGGGAAGCGGGGACGGAGTGTCTTAATACTAGGTTCCCATGGTTATGGTTATCCTATGTTTCCTTGAGGAGCTTGATAATAATATAATGGTATCTATAACTAGATTATTTTTTTGCCAGACATTTAAGTCGTTTAAATGTGCTTAAATATGAAAGAAAATATTTTATTTTTCTAAATTCTATTTACTCATTTATTTATTTATTTATTTATTTATTTTATAGCTTCACGCTTTTATCCCGCATATTGCAGGGTAGGCAGAGGGAACTGCAGGAACCATATGAACCTAGTGTTAAGACACTCCGTTGCTTAGTCCCTGCTTTGTCCGTCTCCGCTTTCCGCCTTATTCGAGGCATTGCGTGTTGAGTGGCGGAACTCAGCGCCGCGATTTGCCTAGTTTCCAGAGCGAAGAAAATGGAAATAGAAAAATCCATCCTTTCCGTGTGAATCGAAGTGGAAATCGAACCCTCAAACCGTCGTGTTTACAGGCAGACACCTACGCCTCTGCGCCACGACGGTCCTTTATTTATTTATTTATTTATTCCAATTCACTATATTTATGTTGTGTATGTTATACATATATTAACAGTGTATGCATGTATATGTGTGATGTATATAAGTATTACATATAAATATGTTTTATATGTTTATATGTAACATATAGTACAGTAGGTAGAGAGCCTAGGAAATTGTTTTAACCTATATATTATCGTTCTTCCAATTAAAAACAAGCAAGGCACTTACAGTCTGAAGTCAATTTATATTTTAGCTCTATTATGACAGCTCAGATTAAAGAACAAATACCAAGATAGCGCCAAAGCGTGAAACGATGGGAAGCTACTCTTTGATTTACATTTTTGTTGTTAAATTTATTTTGTTCATTTAGGAGGATCGTCGTGGCGCAGAGGCGTAAGCGTCTGCCTGTAAACACGACGGTCTGTGGGTTCGATTCCCACTTGGAGAAGATAGATTTTTCTATTTCCGTTTTCTTCGTTCTGGAAACTAGGCAAAGTGCGGCGTTGAGTTCCGCCACTCAACACGCAATGCCTCGAAAAAGGTGGAAAGTGGGGACGTAGAAACCAGGGACTAAGCAACGGAGTGTCTTTACACTAGGTTCATATGATTCCTGCAGTTCCCTCTGCCTACCCTGCAATATGCGGGATAAAGCGTGAAGCTAAAAAAAATTGTTACTAAAAATTGTTACTGAGGTTTTGTGCAAACAGACGTGAAACAATAACTGAATTAAAATAAAATCAATAATTTCTTTTACAAAAGTATCCTATTTTTTGTTAAGAAGAAATTTAACAAGAACTTTTAAAATGTGGCACAAGACAGCATTTTTTATTATTATTGTACTAATCGCTTGAGATATCCATGAGTACAGTTACGGTTTTGCGTCTGTCATGAAATTGTTTGAGTTTTAAGTTAGTTATTGGCTTCACTTACTTGTTTGAGGCGCTCTATATATCTATTATTTTTTAATCTGAGTATGACTGCAAAATTAATACAAAAGCGAAAAAAATTTTTAGAGAAGAGAATAAATTATTTTAATTAAAATAATTTATTCTCTTCGACTGGGAATCATTCCGACAAACGCCACGATTGATAGAACGATCAAACTCTGTGTCACTGCGGGAAACTTATTAAGCACACTTATTTCCTTTAATAAATTCTTATTTTAATTTGATACGTAAAACAATAAACATTATTGTACAAATCCTCTAATTACGTGAGCATAATGAAAAGTAATATTGCCTTAATTTGATTTTATCAAGCCCATTTAAAACGATATGTTTTCAGAAATAATAAAGTTTGATACGTTATAATTACAGTGAGGATGTTATTTCATATATGCACGAGTAATTATAGTATTTATTTCTAATTTAAAATTTTATAGCTACGTAATTTTACATTTTTAGAAGATTTACAGTCTTCTGTTTTACAGATACAGCCTTCTTTGTAGGCAGTTGGGTATATTAGAGATAAGGCTGCACTTTTTTATAATGCATATGAGTCCTTTAGACGTCGTCAAAAGTTTTTTCTTTAAAATTCCTCGCCACAGCAAGAATACTGTCTGTATTTTATTCGTCCCAATTAAGATTTGTATTCTACGATTTTTGAAATAAGATTCGTTTTTATAAAGAAAGATGTCGATTGCATATAAATTATATAAGTATTACATCTTTTATACAAACATTTTGATATAAAAAATATGGCTTCACAATTTTTATATCGTACAATAAGTTTTACTTCCACAAATTGCTATGAAAATAGATTTTAATAATTCATTTAAAAAGTAAATTTCCACAAAAGCTATACAAAATAATGATTTCGCTGATAGTTTTCACACACGAATATACGAGTAAATGATTTAACCGCACTCAGGTACGTGGTCGCTGTGATTTATATTTTCATAAAGAATGCCACAATTTGAAATTCAGCCAAATGCAATCTAGTGTGAACTATTTGAAGTTCTAAATTATTTAAAAATTTTACTTCTATGTATAACTGTTTGATTGTTTTATATTTTATTTAATTTTCGTATTTTTTTCCAGAAATATCTTTTTAAGTACAAATGGAGAGAAAAAGAGAGTAATTTTTAAATTCCATTTTCCTGACAACCCAACAAATTCATAAAAGTACTATCGATTTAGGACAAAACAATCAAAATATATCAACAACGTATTAACCTGTATTCTAGTATGTACTTCCAAAATTTCATTATGGAAATCCACACGAGTCAACACATTCGATGGAGCTTACAAATTGAATTCGTCCTGCACGCATAGTTTACGAGTTTAGAAAAATTGTTTTTAAATTTAAAGATTTTGGTCCTGTTAAAATAAATTTAAAGTTTTAGGCTATGAAGCGAAATAGTACTGCAATAAAGAGAATACAACCGTCCGTTAGGTTTATAGACGTAGTGCTCGTCTATCCTTATTTATCCTTTTTATTGTTTTGTGTAAACCGGGTACAAGTGTTTGCTTTAGAATTGTGCTAGTAGGCATTAGGTAGATCATCCCGTTTTATTGTGTCCAAGATTAGGTTAGTAGTTAACAATATTTTAATATATAAACATGTATGTATAATAAAAACATAATAAAAATAGGGATGTATTATGCGTAGGCAATCAATCAACACGATTCTTCACCTTTCGTTACTTTATGAAAGTCGTTAACTCAGTATTTATATATTATTATTATTTTTATATATATATATATATATATATATATATATATATATATATATATATATATATATATATATATATATATATATATATATATATATATATATATATATATATATATATATATATATATATATATATATATATATATGTAAATATATAAATATATGTATATATATATATATATATATATATATATATATATATATAGATATATTGTTTATTCCTATTTGTGCCGCCCCCTGCGATGACCCCCGCGCGGGTTGTCGTAAAAGTCTTGTGCCAACTCCCGGCGCGAGCGGCCGACGCGAGCGCATGTCCTTCCTGAATCTAATATTAATTAGCGGTGTGATTTTCCCTCAGCCTTATTTGATTTCCCTTTTGTGTATTCCCTCTTGATATTGAACCTGACAAAGACAAACCTACAAAAGATAATAGTGAAAGTAACCCCTAGCGAAGAAGACTAATGTGAAATATACCACGGCGGCCGGGAACAATCAGTGTTTGTGTTGTGAATTATGAAGATAAGGTACTGTACAATTTCTATTATCCTAAAACCGACTATAAAGTAAATAATTAATAAATAACCTCCCCCTCAGCACGCTTCCACAAATGCGGCACACCCTACCCTATATTATTCAATATACATTTTCTGGTAGCAGAACGTGGTTTCACTATACTATATACATTTTCTGGTAGCAGAGCGTGGTTTTCATCCCTCTGGGCCCCCTTAATTATAGCGTAGTTTAATCCCTCTGAGTCCCCCTGATTATAGTGTAGTTTCATGCCCCTGAGTCCCTTTCATTACAGTGTTATTTTCCCGTTTTGGTATTTTGGCTCTTAATTTGGTACCTAACGCATAATTACAATATAATTTGATTTCCTAACCTTTTAAAACGTGTTCGCATCGAGTTGTTTAAAAAATAATGTTATATGAAATTTTTATACATATAATATTGAATATATAATTGTGTAGGGTGAATGCATAATGTGTAAAATATATAAATAAATATTGAATATAATTTTATATATTAAATATAAAATATAATAAATACACATAATATGGTTACATATATTTTATAATATTACGCCTATACGTTATTACCTATCCCGTTTTAAATTATAATTGAAGTTAGTTAAAATATTTTAATATAATTTCCTTAAAAAACTAACTTACTTTAAAATATTATCCCTACACTTTTATTGTTACCCTTTTTCCTTTTATTTTTATTTAAATGAAGTTTAAGCCTTAATTGTAGTCATATTGTATATCATATTATTTTGTTGTATTGCGATATATGTAGATGCGACGCGTCCCTGAACTTGACCGTAACTGGTTTCTTATCTCGCCAGATGTTGTGGATTCATTGTTTATTACGAGTTTATTATTTTTTTAATATTTAGTTGAGTTATTTGTTTACTTGATTTCTGATTTCGCCCGTTGGTAGTGGGTTCATTGTTTATTACGAGTTTATTATTTTTTTTTAATATTTTAGTTGAGTTATTTGTTTACTTGATTTCTGATCTCGCCCGTTGGTAGTGGGTTCATTGTTTATTACGCGTTTATTAATTTTTAATATTTTAGTTCAGTTATTAGTTTACTTGATAATTTAAAATGGCTACTCATGATGAAACAGTAAAATGTTCCTTATATACGGAAAGCGCAGAATATAGAAAAAATATAGGTGTGGTACGCTTTGTTTCCGATTGGATTGCCGATACCTCGGAACTTCTTGGCACTTCTGAAATACCTAGATTATTAGTTAGGTTCAAGGATTTAGATTCTCATTGTAATTCATTTGTAAACGCGTCCTCAGTGCTCCTGGGTGGGTTAGACCCGGCTATCGATTACCAAGAAATTAGTTATGTAAAAAAAGAAGTGCGTTTAGTAAATAAGAAAATAGACGACCTCCGGGTGCGTCAGTTAGAGTTGTGCCCACCTGCTCCCGTAGTTGATCCTGTCATGGCCAGTACACCCGTAAAAATGAGTAGTAAAAATATTACTGAGCGAACTCCTTATAATAGATTACCTGATTTACCTATCCCTAAGTTTGATGGACGTCCTGACTCCTGGATAAGTTTTATTGATCAGTTTGACAGTGTAGTAGATTCCCAACACCATTTGACCTCCACAATGAAATTGCAGTACTTAGTTGGATCCTTAGCAGATGAACCTAAGCGGTTGTTGCTACATTTAAAAATTGAAGAAGGCAACTATGAAGTTGCTCGTGAGTTGTTGAAACAGCGGTATCACAATACACGGGTTCTTGCTGATACCTACATAACCCAGATCCTTACCCTGCCGGAGATTTCGAATAAATTTACAGGTTTGCGCGCGGCCTTTTTGAACCCCTTGTTAACTGCCTATCGCTGTTTAGAACGTTTAGAGTTACCCGTCTCCTCATGGTCTTATATGTTAGTACATATATGTTTGACTAAGCTTCCCTCTGATTTGAAATCCCGTTTTGAGCGTTGTTATGGCGGTGACGCTGATGAGTTACCTACCTTTGAAAATCTTATTACCTTTTTGGAAGACGAATGTCGTCACCATGACAACGTTGGTAACACCTCCCTCGTAGATTCTAGCCTGACGAAATTTAAAAGTACTGTACCTAAACATACTTACTTTGCG
The DNA here is from genome assembly GCA_037178615.1 of Dione vanillae. Lineage (NCBI taxonomy): Eukaryota > Metazoa > Arthropoda > Insecta > Lepidoptera > Nymphalidae > Dione > Dione vanillae. Next base: position 723,858 of record JAZFAU010000200.1, read on the forward strand.
GCTCCTCCCTCCCCTATGTTAAATAATAGACAAAAAATGTTACCTGTAATAAATAATAGTAAAAAATGTTACCTGTGTGCTTCCTCTTCTCATTACCTCCGTGAATGTCCCGAATTTAGAGCTATGAATCCTAGAGAAAGATCGGGATTTGTAAAACATTCCCGGTTATGTTATAGGTGTTTGGACAAACATCCAATTCTTATGTGCAAGCGGGACTACAAATGTTCAACCTGCGGTCGCTCATCCCATCACACTATGCTATGTTTTAATGATTCCCGTAACCCAATGTATCCTACCTCATCCAATCGCAATTATAATTGTAATTCCAAATTTAATAGACGCAATTATCCGCGTACCCGTCCTGCTTCTACCCGCGGTCCCCATATGGGCGGGGGCCAGCATAAGAAATATTCCCCTTCGCAACTCCAGCGCTCCCCCCAACGACATTCCCAGAGAGCTTCTCCCCCCAGAGAAAATGCTCCGCCCCAACCTAGACAGGTTGAAAATAATATAAGATATCGTGATAATTCCTATAATAGAGAAGATAGACCCACATAGCTAGATACTTGTATTACTCCCCCTTCCCCTTGCCTGAATATCTCACCCAATTCCCTTATATTATTACCTACTGTTAAATTACACGTTAAAACTGCTAGTGGCTATTTTATTGAAGCGCGTGCCTTATGTGATACCGGTGCCCAGGGTTGCCTCATTACAACCGATCTTGTTGTTAACTACCTCAATTTGACCATCTCCCCCTCCTGTGCCCCTGTACGTGGCATAGGTAATATTCCTTTAGTGGTTTCCCGTGGTTCTATTTCCCTGTGTTTTAAACCTTTGTATAATTCCTTCCCTGAGGTGTCAACCTCTGCTATAGTTATAGATGTGATTGCCGGTACGCATCCTGAGTTTGAGTTCCCTGAGTCTGTGTTTTTTCCTAATAGTGATTTTTCCCTTGCTGACCCTACCTATAATAAGCCTGGCCCGATAGATATACTATTGGGTGCTGACGTGTTCGGCGCGCTTTTATTACAAGATAAAATATTTAACTTTAACGGCCTTACTGCTTTATCTACAATTTTTGGTTATATTGTTTGCGGTCCAGTCGCTGCCGATTATGGTGAATTAGAGCCCCCCATGACTGGAATATCCTTACCCGTCTCATCGAGAAATTCTGGAAGGTTGAAGAGACCTCTCAAACCATGATTGCTAACCCCTTAGATAACGATGGTGAGATTTATAAATAAAACCCGAAACTTACCCGTTGAGCTATCTGTATCCTTATCGCGTTAGCGCGTAGCGTTTCCTTGCGGTCTTCCCTAAGACGACTCTCACTCTTTCTTGACAAAGAAGGAATCATCAGAGTCGGTGGTCGTTTATGAAACTCCTTTAACATTCGAGGAATTAACTACAATTTTTGCTAAAATTGAAGCGCTATTAAATTCCCGGCCGTTATGTCCCTTATCTAATGACCCGAACGATCTAGAAGTTTTGACGCCTGGTCATTTTTTGATTGGCCAACCTCTTAGTGCTTTGCCGGAGTATCCTTATAACAATGTAAAAATTAATCGTTTAACCCGTTTTCAAGTAGTGCAACAGATAACTCAACATTTTTGGTCGCGGTGGCAGTTAGAGTACCTATACACTCTGCAGACTAGGCAGAAGTGGACTGATCCAGTGAATCCTCCAACAGTAGGCGAGCTAGTCCTCATCAAAGATGATAATTTACCCCCTTTACAGTGGCGACGTGGTTGCATTTCCCAAATTTATCCTGGTAAAGATAGCGTTGTGCGTGTGGTCGATGTTAAGACATCGACAGGTATCCTAAAGAGAGCCTTAACCAAATTAGTTCGTCTACCTATTCGTTAGCTACTCCCATTTTCTCGTAAACATTAGATGTTTAGGGCGGGGGCTATGTTTATTCCTATTTGTGCCGCCCCCTGCGATGACCCCCGCGCGGGTTGTCGTAAAAGTCTTGTGCCAACTCCCGGCGCGAGCGGCCGACGCGAGCGCATGTCCTTCCTGAATCTAATATTAATTAGCGGTGTGATTTTCCCTCAGCCTTATTTGATTTCCCTTTTGTGTATTCCCTCTTGATATTGAACCTGACAAAGACAAACCTACAAAAGATAATAGTGAAAGTAACCCCTAGCGAAGAAGACTAATGTGAAATATACCACGGCGGCCGGGAACAATCAGTGTTTGTGTTGTGAATTATGAAGATAAGGTACTGTACAATTTCTATTATCCTAAAACCGACTATAAAGTAAATAATTAATAAATAACCTCCACTTCAGCACGCTTCCACAATTGCTGACCCCTACCCACTATTCAATATATATTTTTTATATATATATATATATATATATATATATATATATATATATATATATATATATATATATATATATATATATATATATATATATATATATATATATATATATTTATATATTATTATTATTTTATACATATATATTATACATTTTATATATTATATATTGATTTGTAATAACGAGTTACGTTTGATAAGATTCCGATTTTTAATGATAATAATAAAAAATATAGCTGACTTCAAGACTATACATTTTACAGATTAAGAACAAAGTAAGCAGAAAAGTCGAGAGTTAAATTAAATTATCTCTTTATTTCAGCTGATATATATAATATCTCCGTTTAAATATAAAATGTGTATAATTTGAAATGAAAGATAGCGTACATACTTGTACGGACATTATTCACAATAAAGCGTCATAAACAAGCGGTAATCATCGCGCTTAGCTCGCATTTGCATCCGTTTACAATTTCGGCTAATGTTTTACATAGCAATAGCAATGGGTCGCAGTCTCATTAATTTAGTGGTGTCTTCATTTTATAACTAGACTACGGTACTAATTTTTAAATTGCTGTTGACATAGAAGTTTTGATTTTTCTATGAATTTGACAGATGGACAGAAAAAAAGAAAAAACGTTTTTATTAGGATTACTATTTTTGATGAACGGAACTATAAAATTTATTAAATATACTAATTTAACTGGTATTTCGTACATGTGTACGTGTTTCGTACATGTAAAGTCATTTTAAGGTCGATTGATGAAACTTACTGGGTTATACTAAATTATATATTTATAAGACAAGTGACAAGGATCGTCCAACGAACAAAAAAAAATCACGCAAAACGGATCAAAAACTTTTACGTAATCGATGGAAGTATAATCAACGTACCGTGAAAATTACAAAGTCCAAGTTAACAAAAATGCTCGTAAAACAAAAACCAAAGGGCCAAACTGAATTCAATTTTAGTGAGACCAAATGGCAACAATTTCGTGTCAAAAAAAGGCCAGAAGAAGGAAATCTCAACGTAACCAATGTACCTGTTTGGTAGTCTATTAAAAAAAGTAAAAACATCACAGATTTATATGACACTAACATACACACAATGAATTTATAAGGATCCCTTGGTCTTGCGAGTCCGATTTTGTCTTGACCAATATATTCTCGTCTTATCAACATTATTTTCGTGTTTTATCATTCTAACGGATACATTATCTTAATTCGGGTGAAGTTGAGGCCGATCATCCCTAAATGTACCCTCTTAAATTTCAAACTGAACAAGTTCCTACTGCGTCGCATATAATTTTCCTCAAAGGAAAAAGGTTTTCTAATAAGATTCGTTTGTAAAAGAACTTTTGTAATAATTTCGAGGTTACTTATTGACTAAACTAATTTCAAAGATGTCTTTCAACTATTGAAAAAGATCGAGGCTTATTTGGATCTACGCCAAATAAACGACAATGCGGCAAACAGTGCTGTTTTTTTAATTCTTAGTACCCAGTGTTTAGTCTTAAAAATAGTTTCTATATATGTACTATAAATAAAAATTTAATCTATACTGTTTCATTTATAATAAAATTAATTAAATTATTCTCTGTTTAATAATTAAAAGGAGATTATAATCGTTTTCAAATAAATATAAGATCAAATGGTTTAGGCATGTCGAGAGAATGAAAAACTTTTTACCAAAAAAGATATACGAATCAAAATTGAATTGTAAGAGAGATAAGAAAAGGCGCTACTTTCTCCGTGAATACCTCGCTAAGGATAAAATGTGAAGTGAGACAACAAGACTACTTATAGTGACAGCAGCACAAGGATGTGTAGGATACGTAATGAGAATGAAGAAACACTTCTGCATCTTTTCTCTGAATGCCCATCGCTAATACAATAACGTTATACTTTAACGGAGAAACATGAAATGTATACACCCAGAAGAAAAATAAAATTTCTTTGCAGAAACAAATCTCAACTGTGAACTCCGCATACTACAGTATGCGGAGTTCACAATAGATCAACAATGGTCGCTGTGACACTGTCCAGTTCTACCCTGCAAAGCAGAAACTAGGAAAAAGAAGCGTACTCCTTACTCCGCTTTTCACATACAGAGAAAATAAAATTAAATTATATTTCGATAAATTAAATAAATTATAAAAAAATCAAGAAAATTTTTTAAGGACGTTAATATTTCATTTTATATTTTTCATTGTACTATTGAGAACAAAACAGAATGTATATTCACATTTTTCTCTACATCACTTAAGACACAAAGGATGTGCCAAGAACGATCTTTGATGGCTCCTCGCTCTCTCCGCTTTTCACATAGCGAGAAAATAAAATTAAATTATATTTCGATAAATTAAATAAATTATAAAAAAATTAAGAAAAAATTTTAAGGACGCAAATATTTCTTTTTATATTTTTCATTGTACTATTGAGAACAAAACAGAATGTATATTCACATTTTACTCTACATCACTTAACACACAAAGGATGTGCCAAGAACGATCTTTGATGGCTCCTCGCTCTGGTCTCCAATTTCCGCCTTTAGAAAACCTACAGTGTTCAAATACTTTTCAACAAGAAATTGTGTTTCTTGCCTTCAATATTATTTTCATCTATATTGAATGTTGTCAGAGAATTGTTACTAAGAATATTTTCAAAATATATCAGAAGCTTCTAGTTTCTCTTGAAAGTTTCAATTGTAATTGTCTTAAGTAGTGTTAAGTGTGAATTTTATAACTATACCCCACATTTAATCTTTTTATTCTTCCCTTTAATTTATCCGTTCCTTTGTGTTGTTTTTTTAAGTTTTGTTTGGCGTTTTATTAACTTATACAGGATCACTCTCTTGTTCGTGTCTGCCTGTAAATACCATTTTTGCAAAACACCGTGAAAGCGTCGAACTAAAATCAAAAAATATTTATCGGCCAATAAGTACTTAAGCACAGAAAAGAGTTGTTTATAGAATTAAGTTTATGAAAATAATTAATTCTTTCCTCATGGAAATCGCACTTACTGGCAGACTATACACACCTACGCCTATGCGCCACGACCACGAATTTAAATGCAACATATAACTTTTAAAAATTATATCTTAAAAGTCATAAAGATATATATATTTTAATAGATACTTTTAACGTGACTCAATTGGTGATTTAGTTCCCCGTCGCCGCTTCAGAGTGCTGCCAACTCTAATTACTAGGTGTCAACGGCACGCGCTCAAATATCTGTTTTATTCCAGTTAACGCTCTCCTTAACTAAAACTACACCAATTTAAATTTCACTAATCCTAATATGATGGTATTTGTATAATTAGTACAAATTATATATATATATATATATATATATATATATATATATATATATATATATATATATATATATATATATATATATATATATATATATATATATATATATATATATATATATATATATATATATATATATATATATATATATATATATATATATATATATATATATATATATATATATATATATATATATATATATATATATATATATATATATATATATATATATATATATATATATATATAATTAAGAACCACCATATTATTGTTATATAGAGATATATGGGTACAAATAAATATATTTACACAAAAAGTTATTGAATCCGACTGAAAAACACTGAAAGCGATAAATAGTTATCAGGCGTAAAAAGTGTTCGTGCCGTAAACAATCAACTTTTATTTTCTTGTGCCAGCTATAAAATAATCTATAAATTTTATTTAGTAATACTCAGCGTATTAGCGTTTGTCCATACAATACATTTTCAGATACTTGCTGAGATAATATATAGATAGATATGTGATAGAATATCAATTACAGAAAACTAAAAATATATAGGTCAGCCATAGCCTTAGTAGTTCTAAAAAACAATCCATACAAAAAAATAATATAAAGATAATATAAGAGTTTATTATGATTAATATTACTTCTATACACTATGTGTTAACATTAATATAATTAATATTTATGAAAAGAACATATAGTATATGTTAAAAAGGATATGGACCAAGTGCCTGTAGTGTTAATTGTGTTTCAAATAAAAAAATCATGCTAATGAGGGGGTTCCTGTTTACATATCCAAGAAAAACAAGTATCAAGATCATTCTTTATATAAAGTAGTTTAAAAAATCCATCATTTAAATAAGGTAATCAACAGGGTAGCTTCTTCGTTCCAATACTTTGTATTACGTCACGTTATTTCATTGTGTATTCTAGGCGCGTAGTTGTTTATTTATTGTTCTCTAAAGTATGACTGATTTCTTATAGTTTTGTTTTTATAGCGTAAAAGGAGCAGTTGTAGTGTTACCGTGAAAAATATTTTCACTAGCCTTTATATACTTGTGATATGATAACGAATTCATAAAAATCATGATGATGATCATTAGAAAATGTTTTCTAATCACCATCATTATTTTTATGACTATCTGACTTATTGGGTTAATTTTAAAAAAAGGACCGTCGTGGCGCAGAGGCGCAACGTCTGCCTGTAACGCGACGGTTACTGGGTTCGATCCCCAGTCGGAGAAGATGGATTTTTCTATTTCCATTTTCTTCGCTCTGGCATCTAAGGCAAAGCGCGGCGTTGAGTTCCGCCACTCAACACGCACTGCCTCGAAAACGGCGAAAAGTGGGGACGGAGTAAGCAGGGACAAAGTAACGGAGTGTCTTAACACTAGGTTCTTATGGTTCCTGAAGTTCCCTCTGCCTAGCCTGCCATGTGCGGGATAGAGCGTGAAGCTAAAAAATACATTGCAGTATTTATATCACTTTATACAGTTTATAGCAAATCATTCATATTTCAGCAATTTTGTAATTACGTTGTGCTATCATAAGTAGTTTTCCATATTTTCCTTTCAGGATTACTGTAATTCTATAATATAATATAAATATTAAAATAGGGAATATTTTAATATTTATATTCTATTTTAATATTTTTTAAGTCAATCTGCGCTGATGAGTTCATACACTCAACATTCAATTTAATAAATTCAGAATACAGACTAAATTAAAATAGAATTTCTATTTTCGCTCTGGGGTCTAGAAAAACGCGGCGTTGACTTCCGCCTAACGTAAAAAATGTACATGTAGATATATATATACATATAGATTACCCAGATTATTATAAAATTAATCATATTTATCCAACTAACATTACTAATGTCTAAGTATATATGAATATTTAGACTAAATGTACCTTGGTAAAGTGCAAATCAAACTTTAAATATAAGTTCAATCATGTTATTTTATCATATGAAACATTTTAATTATTTTATCGCTAATTGGCTCATTTGCCTTGTTTATGAAGCGTTCGCGTACAATAAAAGATTTTTTATATTATTTTAATTTTACAATTAGTATTTAAAACTATTATTTAACAACAATGTAAATAATATTGTACCTTCACTGTGAAACGTATCATCTAATTTATTCCGGCTTTTCTTTACGCCAAATTTTCGCTTGATTGCGTAAGATATCCACAATCGTTGCGTGTACAGACGGACATTATTATAAATATGTAAATATTAATTTTACTAATTATGTATTAAATTTAAAAAAAAACGTTTGACATAAATATTTTTCTATATTTGCTACCTATACGTATATAGAACCAATAAATGATAAATTTCAAATAGTATCTAAATATGTCCTTCAATAACTTTTAATAACAATTCTTTTTTTGACTTTAGCGAGCGAAGCTAGTAGGTTAAGGCGATATGAATGAGTGAAGCCTATTGTTATCTAATAAACAATAATTCAAATAGTTCTTGAGGCAGTAATCCTTTGGCAAACAAGTCAAATGCCCTGCCGTCGAGACGTATTCGCTTAGAATAGCTTTGTAAAGTGATTTTTGCATATTATACACAAAGAAGATTTCCAGAAGGAATTCTTTCCAAAGCTCTTTGTTATTTTATTTACGAACAGCCTCGTCTTATTAGCTTTCAGTTTTAATATTTATTATAGTCTACAATATTTAAATATGATTTCTAAGAAAGTTCAAGATATAGTAGCTTAAACGTGAAAATATTAGGATATGTAACTAATATAGAATATATGACTCTAATAATATATTTTTCTACTCAATAATATATTTTAGTATCTAATAACTATGTTATTTAATATATATTTATAATTGATGTTTATATCTATGTTTATAATTGAGGACCGTCGTGGTGCAGAGGCGTAAGCGTCTGCCTGTAAACGCGACGGTTTGAGGGTTCGATTCCCACTCGTAGAAGATGGATTTTTCTATTTCCATTTTCTTCGCTCTGGAAACTAGGCAAGGCCCGTCTCTGAGTTACGCCACTCAACACGCAATGCTTCGAAAAAAGCCGGAAAACGGGTACGGAGAAAGCAGGGACTAAGCAACGGAGTGTCTTAACACTAGGTTCATATGGCCCCTGCAGTTCCCTCTGTCTACTCTGCAATATGCCGGATAAAGCATGAAGCTATATAAAAAAGAATAAGCTATAAATTAATATGTTTAAGTTACCTGTGTAATCCTATTTTGGTTTTAATTTTATGTTATATAATAGTTAATATAGAAACTTATATATAAAAACTGTTGGATTACCAAATAAATAAATAAAAATAAAAGTAAATAAATAAATATAAAGTTACCACCGATTGTACAGGAGTAAAGGAGAGTTTCCTGGTTTCTCAATGTTACCATACCCTGCATGAGGTCCAAATGGCATTCTTTTCACACATTTGAACATTTAAATATTCCTGAACAATGGAACAGGTTTTATATACTATTTTTTTTAGTTTCACGCTTTATCCAGCACATGGCAGGGTAGGCAGAGGGAACTGCAGGGACCGTGGGAACCTAGTGTTAAGTGTTGCTTTCTCCGTCCCCGCTTTCCGCCGTTCTCGAGGCATTGCGTGTTGAGTGGCGGAACTCAACGCCGCGCTTTGCGTAGTTTGCCAGAGCGAAGAAAATGGAAATAGAAAAATCCATCTTCTCCGACTGGGGATCGAACCCACTAACCGTCGCGTTACAGGCAGACGTTGCGCCTCTGCGCCACGACGGTCCTCGGTACTTGTAAATTTTCTTTTATAAATTCGTAAAAATTTAATATTTTAATTGCAAGTTAATAAATATCACAGTGTTAAAATTATGTAAAACTAGGTATGCACTTAAAACATATTTCCCTCAGTATCAAGACCCTCCGTTTTCTTCTAAAAGTTTCATGATTGTCACTGAGCGCATTTTCTTAATCCAGCGACAAGCGAACAAAAGTAGATACGAAAATGGATAAGCAGATCCAAAGTTTTGTAAATCTTGAATTGCTAAAGTAACAAAACATTGAAACTTTTCAATCCATTCAATACTTAAAAGTACGAATTGAAAATTAAAGCTTACAGCGAGTTGCATTTTATTACATTCGCGCAGCTTTAAGCTTGGCTTAAATGAAAGCACTAAACGCTTATATTCAAGGAACTTCTGTTTGCTTCTAAACAGTTATAGTAAACATACTCGTATACAAAATAATAACAACATTTTTATTTTTGTCATTTAAAAAATCAGTTTCATGTTTTAAAATAAAACATGAAACTAATTTTTTGTCTACAAAAACATTTATTTTATTTTATATATTATACTGAGAACCGCCGATGCGCAGAGGCTAGAGGCCTGTAAACGTGTCAGTTTGTGGATTCGATTCCACTCCGGGAAGATATATTTTTCATTTTCATTTTTTTTGTAGCAATTTTTTAGCTTCACGCTTCATCCCGCATTTTGCAGGGTAGGCAGAGGGAACTGCAGGAATCATATGAACCAGGTGTTAAGACACTCCGTTGCTTAGACCCTGCTTTCTCCCTCCCCGCCATCCGCCCTTTTTCGAAGAATTGCGTGTTGAGCGGCGGAACTTAACGCCGCGTTTTTTATTACATTTAGTTTTATTAATGTTCTTATTTTTGTTACAGGTGGTAAGTTCATGTCTGCATCGTATAGTTTTCCATCACATCTGTTGGTAAATATAAATTTAATATGGTTATACGTCTATTTCATGCTGAAAGGGTTAAAATGATATATAATATTACTTTCTAAACATATTATTGCATAAAAACGTAAAGAAGAATCGGTATTATAAAGATAAACATTTGTTCAACTGTATAAGTATATAAACTTTGGTAATAAGGCATATCTACCAAACAAAAACAATGTATGCTAAAGAAAATACAGGGTAATTGATGAAACCTTAACCTTTATATTTTTTCAGGAAAACAAAAGCTAATTTATATTATTTAATTTTGAATTAAAGTGAGATTGTAACCGTTAATAGCAGACATCGTTGTAGTGATATTAAATATCTATCTGTCTACGCCGAACTATTATCGCGACGATTGTGGATTATTAGTTCTGGTAACAGGACACGCTTTGTCTTTAGCGGCGTTATGTTTCAACTTAGAATTTCTTCAGGAGTTAAATTTCACGGAAATCGGGGAAAAATGGGTTCTTAAAACTTAGTTCCTTCAGCTTTCGTCGTTATATGCGTGTTGATGAATGATGATGATGATGATGAAACAATAAAAAGAATTCTAATATTAGTTAGAGAGAACATAGTGTCAAAGCTTTTTGTATCCCGTTGGGGTTGAACCCACGACCCACCTGTCAGTCAGAGGCTGTAATCAAACAACTGAAATCAATTTTGTCAGCTGCACAAATCATCAGCGACCTCTAAATTTTGTATATAAATTAGATTGATAAGATCGTTAAGCTTTTAATAACACACAAGCTTTGTTGTTTGCACGCTTCAATATTAACATATCGTAATCACGATGATTTGAATGCGTTTGAATTGGCAACTATTGAGTGTTGGGCGTGCATTGGCAAAGTCTAATTACGATATTGGCAACGAAAACGTACATATTTATTTTGTAAGCTTGACGATACAATGTGTGGTGATTGTATAACTTTTTTTCGTAACGTAAATAGTATTTAGAATTTAAATATAAATTGTTATTTTTTAATTGCCACCGTCGTGGCACAGAGGCGTAAGCGTCTGTCTGTAAACGCGATTTGTGGGTTCGATTCCCACTCGGGGAAGATGGATTTTTCTATTTCCATTTTCTGCGCCCTGAAAACTAGGCAAAGCGCGGCGTTGAGTTCCGCCACTCAACACGCAATGCCTTGAAAAAGGCGGAAAGCGAGGACGGAGAAAGCAGGGACTAAGCAACGGAGTGTCTTAACGTTAGGTTCGTATGGTTCCTGCAGTTCCCTCTGCCTACCCTGCCATGTGGGGGATAAAGCGTGAAGCTAAAAAAAATAATACTACTCATATAAAATAATGACTTATTTCTGTGATATTTATACTTTCAATGCTTACATCTTGCCAAATTCTCTAGGTCAATAGGAAGTACCCTATAGGTTTGGATTAGTAGGTAAATTTCATACAAAACAAAAAATACTTACATTCACACTTCTTTACATAAAAAAATTATACATACTAAATTCATACATAGTCGCTACATACATACATAACTTCACACATTGGGAGGGAACTGCAGGGACCGTAGGAACCTAGTGTTAAGACACTACCGGACCGTTGCTTAGTCCCTGCTTTCTCCGTCCCCACTTTCCGTCCTTTTTCGAGGCATTGCGTGTTAAGTGGCGGAACTCAACGCCGCACTTTGCCTAGTTTGCCAAAGCGAAGAAAGTGGAAATAGAAAAATCCATCTTCCCCGACTGGGGATAGATCCCAGAAACCGTCGCGTTACAGGCAGACGTTGCGCCTCTGCGCCACGACGATATGAGTAGTCTATTCATTATAAACACAATTTTACATTTACCTTATAGATTTTCAAAGTATTCATTGACATGTTGTGGTTTTTTAATCACAATATGAGGTGCTTCTTGGCTCTTGGTCCTTACACATATATAATTTCTACAAATTTGCGTAAGAAATGTGAAAATAAACCTAAATACTTTGCCAAAAAATCCTACGTTACTAGATTTGAGTAAATAACAACATTCAGTCTATTCATTATTACTAGAACATTTCCCCACTAGCACATTCACATTCAATGCCAGTTCATCGACCTTGGCGTCATTGAGTGATGTTACGTATCCGTCTCATTCTCGTGCCAAATGTATGAAAAGCGTCGTGGAAATGTAATATAACGTAATTTTTACTTACATAAATAAAAAATAATAAATTAATTTAAAATGAAGACCGTGCTGGCGCAGAGGCGCAGCATATATGTGTAATCGCGACGGTTTATGGGTTCGAATTCTTAGAAAATCCGGGGAAGATGGTTGATTTCATTTTAATTTCCTATGCTCTGGCAACTAGGCAAGCATAGCCTTGAGTTCCACCTATCAGCACGTACTGCCTCGAAAGGCGGAAAGCAGGGAAGCAGTCTTAACACTAGTTTCGTACGGTTCCAACAGTCCTCTCTGCCTATCCTGCTACAAGCAGGAAAAGTCGTAGAGTTAATTTAGAAACCACATATATTGTAATCAAAATCAGTTATGTTAAAGAATTTTAACCTAATCAATAATAAATCAATATACTTAAATGTAATTAATGTTTATTCTGTAACAATCAAATAAGAGATTTATATATTATTAAAAATACGAAAAAGAATATTACTTGTATAAACGACGTCGTATTGCTTGGTGTGACAAAGCGTGGCGTTGAATTCCATTAAACATTATTTAAAGTTCAAGTGGAAATTGCAGAACGTAGTGTTATGTCACTCTAACACTTTAAGATATATTTATAAATATCTTTCATATCTATTTACCAAGAACGTCGTATAAATACATAGATTGTTATATAAGGGTTTCGCATATCGAAAAAAACCAGGATTTTTATAGGATTATTTCGTTGTCTGTCCGTCTGTACCCTGGTTTGTTATATAATAATGTAGAATCAACATCAGGCGCTCAACTCTATAGTTTCTTGGAGCTTCTAAAACTTATACTTCTCATGTCTCATATCTCAATGCTTGATTGGTAAGATATTTCCCGCGTAATCATAATCTCAAATATCAGTACCTCATAGGTACTTGACGTTTACCTGTAGTTATAAAAAGTTAAGTGATGAACTTACAGCGAATGCAAAAAAATATTTAAAATATATACATATTTCCACACATTTTTTACACCTCGTTGTATGACCAAGGTTTATGATATATGTAGCTAAAGGAATAAATGTACGCGATGGTGAAGAAAGCGTTGCCATTGTAAGGTCATTTTGCTGCGTATTGAGATTTCTATTTGCATTAGAAAATTCTAAAGATGATATATAAATAATATATAAAACTACATGTTGTTGTTACCTTTATAGCATTAAAGCGTAAGAGAAGAAACAACTTAGCTTCCATGGATTCACCGTGCGGGTGCCGGGCCCATCGTGTTGTAGGAAGAGGAGCTCCGAGCAGCGCTTGGGACTTGCGACCCAAGTGTAGGTTTAAAGGGGCCCCTTTAAAATGCATTAACGCTCACCTTCACTGTCCGAGCTCCTCCCACTACCTAACCAAATTTTGAATGATTCTACCAAAGCCGCCTTCGAAATGCGTTCTAGAAATGAATTTGTGATAGTTCTAGACAGGCCGAGATCTTTTAATAAACTATAGAGAGATTTCGCTGTTATACCTCTCGCTCCTACTTCAACCGCATATAAGCTCGCTCTAAACCTATTCCTGGTCAGTTCGTTAGTAAGGTCGAAATACTTATTGAGTTTAAGGTGGTGACTTTTCGGGATATTTGTTTCCCACGGAACTGTAAGTTCTACCAGTACTACGCGTTTTAGGCTTCGAGAGTAAAGAAAAATATCCGGTCTAGATGACGAAACACAAATATCCTCAGGGATTCTATACTGTTTCTCATACGTGTCCATCACAAGTGTCCAATCAGGAGCTGGATCTAATATGGAGAAAGGCTTTTGTGTAGATTTTTTATAAGAACCTTCTTTTACAAACTCTATTGAGCGTTTGCTGGTTGTTATGTTTCTCTGCGCTCTTGCAACTGAAAGACTAACGGCTTCACGTATGATTTCTAGTACTTTGTCATGGCGCCGCGAGTATTGACCACTATCCAAGAGTACCCTACACCCCACCAGCATATGTTTAGCTGTCCCCACTGCCTCTTTGCAGATGTAGCAAGATTTATCGGTAGCTTTACCCCATCTTACTAAATTACTTTGATCTGGAAGAGTCATTTGGAACGCATTAAGGTAGAATTTTAGTAGTGCTGGAGACCAGTCGTGAATTAGGGTGCGCCATTTTAAAGCTAAAGGGATACAGAATTCTCCTATAGTTAGCCACTCATTTTGCATTTCTAAGCCCATTGCGTGCACCTTATACTTATCGTTCTCGTCTTGCCGAATAAAAGATTTTATTATGTCTGTGTCTTGGACTTTCCTCTTTGATCCCAACCCTACTTTACTAAATTGTGCTCCTATCATAAATTGCTTATGGAATTTAAGTCTTGACTCGAGCTCTGGGACATTTTTGTCTTTTGGGAGTGAGTATATATATATATATATATATATATATATATATATATATATATATATATATATATATATATATATATATATATATATATATATATATATATATATATATATATATATATATATATATATATATATATATATATATATATATATATATATATATATATATATATATATATATATATATATATATATATATATATATATATATATATATATATATTAGTATGTATAATTTTTGTATGTAAAGAAGTGTGAATGTAAGTGTTTTTGTTTTGTATGAAATTTACCTACTAATCCAAACCTATAGGGTACTTCCTATTGACCTAGAGAATTTGGCAAGATGTAAGCATTGAAAGTATAAATATCATATAAATATCACAGAAATAAGTCATTATTTTATATGAGTAGTATTATTAGTTATTATTGTTTTTATTTAGCTTCACGCTTTATCCCGCATGGCAGGGCAGGCAGAGGGAACTGTAGGGACCGTGGGAACCTAGTGTTAAGACACTCCGTTGCTTAGTCCCTGCTTTCTCCGTCCCCACTTTCCGCCTCTTTCTAAGGCATTGCGTGTTATGTGGCGGAACTCAACGCCGCGCTTTGCCTAGTTTGCCAGAGCGAAGAAAGTGGAATTAGAAAAATCTATCTTCCCCTACTGGGAATTGAACCCAGAAACAGTCGCGTTAAGCCCCCAGTACACAATGGCCTGTGATGGGCCACGCTTTGCAATGCACAATTGTAGGCCACGATCACTTGGTGTTCACACAATGGCGTATGGCTCATTGCTGCCTGGCAAACCACTTGCGATGGACGTCGAAGTAATTACGGCTGCGGCTATTTATTTGTATACTGTTTACAAGTATTACAGAAGTGTGTACTGTCACAAAGTTGTTAAAATGAAATGGCGAAAAAGGCGATGGTGGATGCTGACCATTCATCGAAACAGGACAAGGTACGTAGATTTTTTAATGTGGTACTTAGGATATAATATTAATATTTAGAATGTTAACGTAAACAACATGACTACTTAAGGTTGTTTTCACGGCAATATCACGCAACACAACTATCCCGGTCAGCGGCCGGTGACGAACTAAGCAATGGCCGATTGTGTAAACACCACAGGCCACGTTACGCCACGATTCCTTTGAAGTGTGCCCAAAAAACCGACAACTCTCCGATTGCGCGCCACGATGTACAACTGTCCGCCATCATATACCATTACCCCCTGTACACAATGGCGATGACCTGTAGTGGGCTCGCATGGGCCATTGTGTACTGGGGGCTTTACAGGCAGACGTTGCGCCTCTGCGCCACGACAGTATGAGTAGTCTATTCATTATAAACACAATTTTTTACATTTACCTTATAGATTTTTAAAGTATTCATTGACATGTTGTGGTTTTTTAACCACAACATGAGGTGCTTCTTGGCTCTTGGTCCTTATACATATATAATTTCTACAAATTTGCGTAAGAAATGTGAAAATAAACCTAAATTCTTTGCCAAAAAATCTTACGTTACTAGATTTGAGTAAATAACAACATTCAGTCTATTCATTATTACTAGAACATTTCCCCACTAGCACATTCACATTCAATGCCAGTTCATCGACCTTGGCGTCATTGAGTGATGTTACGTATCCGTCTCATTCTCGTGCCAAATGTATGAAAAGCGTCGTGGAAATGTAATATAACGTAATTTTTACTCACATAAATAAAAAATAATAAATTAATTTAAAAATGAAGACCGTGCTGGCGCAGAGGCGCAGCATATAATAATAGCGACGGTTTGTGGGTTCGAATCCATAGGAAATCCGGGGAAGATGGTTGATTTCATTTTAATTTCCTATGCTCTGGCAACTAGGCAAGCATAGCCTTGAGTTCCACCTATCAGCACGTACTGCCTCAAAAGGCGGAAAGCAGGGAAGCAGTCTTAACACTAGTTTAGTACGGTTCCAACAGTCATCTCTGCCTATCCTGCTACAAGCAGGAAAAGTCGTAGAGTTAATTTAAAAACTACATATATTGTGATCAAAATCAGTTATGTTAAAGAATTTTAACCTAATCAATAATAAATCAATATACTTAAATGTAATTAATGTTTATTCTGTAACAATCAAATAAGAGATTTATATATTATTAAAAATACGAAAAAGAATATTACTTGTATAAACGACGTCGTATTGCTTGGTGTGACAAAGCGTGGCGTTGAATTCCATTAAACATTATTTAAAGTTCGAGTGGAAATTGCAGAACGTAGTGTTATGTCACTCTAACACTTTAAGATATATTTATAAATATCTTTCATATCTATTTACCAAGAACGTCGTATAAATACATAGATTGTTATATAAGGGGTTTCGCATATCGAAAAAAACCAGGATTTTTATAGGATTATTTCGTTGTCTGTCCGTCTGTATCCTGGTTTGTTATATAATAATGTAGATTCCACATCAGGCGCTCAATTCTATAGTTTCTTGGGGCTTCTAAAACTTATACTTCTCATGTCTCATAACTCATTGTTTGATTGGTAAGATAGTTCCCGCGTAATCATAACCCCAATATCCTCTTCTTCTTCTTTTTATTAATGGCGTTTCGAAGAACCCCGATATCAGTACCTCATAGGTACTTGACGTTTACCTGTAGTTATAAAAAGTTAAGTGATGAAGTTACAGCGAATGCAAAAAATTTTTAAAACATATACATATTTCCACACATTTGATTATGTTAACTTTCATAACTTGCACCTTGTTGTATGACCAAGATTTATGATATAGATAGCTAAAGGATTAAATGGACGTGGTGGTGAAGAAAGCGTTGCCATTGTAAGGTCATTTTGCTGCGTATCGAGATTTCTATTTGCATTAGAAAATTCTAAAGATGATATATAAATAATATATAAAACTACATGTTATGTTACCTATTATTAGCATTAAAGCGTAAAATTGTATTTGTGTATGAAGTTGTGAATAAATTAAATTGAAATAAAAATATTTTTGGCAATACCAAAGCTCAATACAAAGATAATTTAAGCGACGATTGAAAGGACTGGAGCAAACAAATTATACAAATGAACCTAGCAATTTGCTATTTGAAGGATTACCTCTTCCATTGCCATTTAAATATGATTTTGACGTATATAAATAATAGTGTTTTATATAAAAAAGCCCGCTACGAGACGTATTTACGTACAGGGTCATGTCAGGGTGATTGCAATAAATTGTTTGTTTAAAGCAACACTTTGTATTTGCTTGCACGTGTATGCATGACATTCTGTATTTTGCATGTAGTTGAGCTACATTGGTGTTGCAACGCTATTATTATTGGATGTATTAATAAGCACGCGCAGGCGTTGGCCTCGTTGTTCACGTATATTACGTTGCTGTCTATATATATATATATATATATATATATATATATATATATATATATATATATATATATATATATATATATATATATATATATATATATATATATATATATATATATATATATATATATATATATATATATATATATATATATATATATATATATATATATATATATATATATATATATATATATATATATATATATATATATATATATATATATATATATATATATATATATATATATATATATATATATATATATATATATATATATATATATATATATATAGGCGTGGCGTTGCGCTCCTCCTCCCTACCCTCCCTGCCCTCCTATGTGCCAGATAAAGCCTGAAGATATAAAAAAATATATATATACTTGTAATAATCAACCCGTCCTATTAATATACGACGAAGCACAAAACCTATTTTAAGACTAAATTGACAATTTTTATTCGTGAATAAATAAAATCGGTGGCAAAAATCTTTTAAGACTATTACAAAACTAATGATTGAAATTTATCACAGACGGCGTTTTTATAGTAAACAACATTTTGTATGCTTCATTTCCTGCATCTTAGTAAAAGACACAGAAACAGATATCCTGTTAGTTTATCTTTCTCACAAACATATACAAAAGCAGCTTTTAGTGCAAATTTGGTAAATATACATATTATACTATATACTTATATAGTACGTACCTACATTAAATTTTTTTACAGTCAACTTTTCCCTTTTTATTTAAAAGCTTTTATTTAACTTGTAATGTATGTATATTCGTGTGTTCGAGTGAAATCTTTGAACTCAATTTTGAAGTAGATATATTCAACCGTTTGTGCTGAAATTTTGTGGACGCATTTTGTTTGGATGACAATATATGATAAGATATGTGACGTCATTCTAAATTCAATATGGCGGATCATACAAGATGTCAGAACAGTTATATTTAATCCACTTATATAATATGGGTATCAAATGAAAGGGCTTGTTAAGAGTGACTAGAAAAAGAATATGACGTCATTCTGAATCCAATATGGCTGACCATGCAGGAGGGCGGAATAGTTACCTTTAATCTACTTCTACAATATGGGTATCAAATGAGAGGGCATTTTGAGAGTAATAATAACTTGTATAAAAAATTTTAAGTAAAAAAACTTTTTAAGAAAAAGCTTTTATTTAAACGTTCTAAAAAGAAGAAAATAAAATATTCCTTTTGGATTATACTAACAACTCCTTGTTATACACAATTTATATATAATAATAAAAGCTTGTCGCGAGGCTTACATACCTATTAACATTCCTTTATATCATAATAATTTGTGGTAAATCGAGCGACAAGCTTTTATTATTATATATAAATTGTGTATAGTGAGGAGTTGTTAGTATAATCCAAAAGGAATATTTTATTTTCTTCTTTTTAGAGCGTTTAAATAAAAGCTTTTACTTAAAATGTTTTTTTACTTAATTTTTTTTTTATTCCTAATGTTTATCTTACTCGACTGACACTGACCTGACATCACACAGTAATATTTTAAAAATAAGAAATCCCTGTGACGTGTTAAAATAGGCTGCGGTGTTTAGTTACACTACTAATAATGTAATGTCTTGAAGTGTGACGAAATGTTTATAATTTGTGATTTTTTGATTTGCCTCCTGTTTTAATACAAAAATGATCAGATTCGAAATGTAAATTCACATGATTAGTCAGACAAATCCATGTTTAAATTTTTGATAGATTACATTTACTAAAAATATGTACTTTATACTATATAAACATGCCGTAAATCCAACACTTGAACAACATTTGGTCGACATGTGGTTCTCTCCAATGGCAGATTATTGTTTTAACCATATTCATAAAGTGGAACCGCTAACCATACTTAGTTTTAATATTTACACTAGCTTTACCATCTATCGATATTTTAAATCCTTTATTATTTTTATTATAATATTAGCCGTATAGTCTCATTGAGTGTCTTTCCAGTTCTTCCACTCTTGCTATACCATCTTCACTTTGGTACACAGATTGGTCTTTAAGAAATTCGAGTACTGACCAGAGATTTTCACCCAAGATTCCTTAGGCATGCTGTAGACGTATTTCCATCATCCAGTCCCATTTAATTCTAGCGAAATTTATACCAACGTCTGACATTTTTATTCGAAAGCGCAATTCATTGTTTGCTAAAAAAATCATAGACATCCCTCTGTTAACGTAGTGTTAGTAGATTCGATCCCTTTCGGGATATTCGCATTCGGTACCAAATTATCAACTTATTTGAAAGTAAATTACTTAATTTTGTTTATATTAATATATATATATATATATATAAAGGACGTCGTGGTTCAGTTGGCTAGCGTGTAAATGTGAAAGAATAATTTTTTTTTCATCCCCCTCAGACAAAGATAGAATGTGACGTTAAATTTCGCAAATCAACACGCAATGCTTGGAATTCGGACGGAAAGCGCCAAATAGAAACGAAATGTCTTGACGTTTTTTCTCTCTGCTTACCTGTTATATAACCTGTTATACATTGAATATTGATTAAGCCTTAAAAATTACAAAATCAAAATTACTAGAATATTTCGAAGGCTACAATTGGCTCCATCGCTTACTAGTGTCACGACGATGCCCATACGCTCCATGTATATGTACATATGTATTATTATTATATACTAGATATTACCCGCGGCTCTGCTCGCAGTTTTAAATATATTACGCACATTACATTTTTTAGTGGTATGCCCGAGTTATGAGGGATGATTTTTCTCGTTATAATTCTTTAAACAGGTAACCGTCAAAAACGAAGGAAAGCTTAGTATTCACGTAATCAGCTTTAACTTTTATCGATTTAGCTTCAAAACTGACGGAGTTTCATAGAAATTTACCCCTCCTTTTTCACCGCCGTTAAGGCAGAGTTTCCAAAAACCTTTATGGCATAATTCTTAATTTCTAACCAAATAGCCAAATATTATTAATCTTAATCGAATTACCTTCATAACTAACGGAGTTTAATACAAATTTACCTCCCACCTTTTACCCCCTTAAATAGCGAATTTCCAAAAAAAAGCCTATGTGTTAGCCAGGACTAATAGCTATATAGCAAAATGAAAAAAGATTTTGATGAAACTTCATCGAAATCCGTCCAGGGGTTCCAGAGATTAGCGTGTGCAAACAGGCAAACATTCAAACATACAGACAATTTTTTTTTCGAATTCTTACTCTTTTATCATTCATTAACAACCATACACATTTTGTTTTGTAAAAATATGTACAGACACAATTTTTTTACTCTTTTATTATATATAGAGAAGAAAAAAGAGATTCGAAGAAGTATGTGAGTTTTTTATACACTAAAATTTTGGTACTTATTTTTGACAATTTATTTCAACACAGAACTGTACTGTAATATTTAAAACAATTAGAACTGAGGAAAACGTATCTTAGATTTAAAAAGCTTATGTATATCTAAATATTTTAAAGAATATTATAGAAAAATTTAAGGTAATATTCGGCCCAAAATTTATTTTATTTTATAAATTTTAAGAAATATATTAATTTTATATTTATTTTTCTACATTTTAACATCAAATATAAGTAGGTAAATGAAATATGCTACTCAGTTTGAATTCGGAATAAAATGAACAATGGAGTGTTTTGACCCTATGTTCTTTCTGATCTACACTGCTATGTACATGTAAGTGATAGAACACTAAGCTAGAAATTACATTAAAGCTATACTCATAATACTTACATGACTCACTATACACTTTAATATGAAAGGAAAGTAATACAGCGAAGCTTGCATATCCTGCGATCTGATAAGTTACAAAATAGGAAAACTTCATATCTTAATAGCACCATATATTCTTTTACCGAAATTATTTCCCGCTTCATGTTACCCGTGCGAAGTTTTAATGGGAGATGACACATTACAAACAACTTGTAGACTCGCTTGGTATGAGTTGTAAACGATGATATGAAAAAAGTTTTTACGATAAGAATTTGCGTTCGCTCTAGAACAAAATCCTTAACATTTGATAAGTTTTAGATACTTCATAGTATATATATATATATACATATATATATATATATATATATATATATATATATATATATATATATATATATATATATATATATATATATATATATATATATATATATATATATATATATATATATATATATATATATATATATATATATATATATATATATATATATATATATATATATATATATATATATATATATATATATATATATATATATATATATATATATATATATATATATATATATATATATATATATATATATATATATATATATATATATATATATATATATATATATATATATATATATATATATATATATATATATATATATATATATATATATATATATATATATATATATATATATATATATATATATATATATATATATATATATATATATATATATATATATATATACGTTATAGTTTTAATTTTTTACCCTTATCATGTTAAATAAGACTCAATCACCCTAAGATTGTCAGAAATATTATAAGAAATATTATAATGTATTAAGTAGAACTATACACTATACTTACGAAATATTTTTCTCCATATCTATTTGCTATACTTTTTTTCTTGTTAGTTCGTTTAAAAAAATATTTTGTTTTATAAAATGGTTTCTAAGTTTAAAATAATGAAATTATTATGCCATATACTTTACTTACATGAATATTTTCTTCAAATTACAAGGCTTAGCCGAAAGGTTTTGCGATCAGCGATTGATTATGCAGGCTTTATATTAATAAATCTATTAGTCAAAGATTTCAGCCGATGGATCTAAAAATATTCTTATACATTTTAAGATAAAAGTAGTCCAAAGCTATAAATAATTCAATGCTTATTTTTTAAAATCAATATCTAGAAATATCCTATCTAGATAGTACTAAGAAAGAAAAGAAAACTTGTACATCAAATAATGACGAGAGTTTTCTTTTTACAGTAAAATAAACATCGATCCTTTGAAAAATAAATAGGAGCTCATCCATTTATTTAATAGTTTTTTTTGATATATATGTATATATAGTGAAAATATAATACTATATACTATTATAACATACTTAAGATACAAATAATATTGTTTTTCATTTAGACATCAGCCAAAAGTTGCATTTTCTATGATTTAGTAGAACTGAAGAGTGGAGTCGAGTATCTTTAAAGAAATTTTCTTTTTAGGAAATACTAACAAATAGTTTTTATATTGTTTTATTTGTTCTATATGACATATAATTTGTTACATTAATGAAAATAACAAAATTAAGTAATGTGCTATATCGTCACTCAAACTCATTTATAATTAACGATAGTAAAAAACGGAGAATATTATTCTCTCTTTATTTTTTGCTAGGAAATAAGACAATCTAAAACGTGCCAGTCATAGCGCCTGTTCCTTACAATGTCAAAGTGAATTGTAACGTGACAGCAATGACTTGTGTTTATTTTTGAAACGTTTTACTCTAACGGTGACTCATTAAAAGTATACAACCACATGACGCTGGTGTTGGTGCTGTAGCCCAGTACTTATAATAGTACTGGGTTGAAATTTAATTTATTGACTTTGTCTTTGCTTTTTCTTCTTTGACCATTTAATAAGTTATTTCATGAAATAAAATCTAAGAGAAAAATATATGTAAATTATAAAATCTGTATCGATCTAAAATATTACAAAATTTAAATTTGTTAACTGGTTTTGAGCATTTACTGGTTCATATTTAAATAATATTTTTGTATTTGATAATCCAATTATTGTCAATAAAAGACAGACTATTATGGCAAATGTTTTTAAAATAGTTTTAGTATATTCGATTCCTCTCACAAGCGATTCCATAGGTAAAAGCTAGTTATCTAAATTTCTTATACAAAAAATAGACATGCTAACCAATATGTAGCAATACCACGTTTTGACAACAATATATTACGTTTTGAATGTATTTTACAAGTGACATTGATATTGACGAGTCGTTAAAATGTGTTAGCGTTTGTATTTGTGAGTGCCAAAAGTAAACATGCTCGTAAAATCTGTAATGGGAAGATTGCATGATAATAGTTGTTCACTTTTTTATGTCTTTATTTTCAGCCCTCTATCTAACATTGGTGTAATTGACTCCTTCCAACGCTTTTAAACAAATTTCAAAGCTAGACGATTATGAAGGATTTTCATTGATTATTTATTTGTTAGGTATAGGTTATGGTTATGGTTTCAGGCGTGATTTTTCATAAATTTTTGAGCAATGACCTGAAAAATTATATATAAATGGCTAAAAATGAGACAAAGACTGTTAAAACGAAAAAAAAAATACAGATATACTTACGAAATAAATATTTCAATGCTACGTTAGTTTTTTGTGTCACGATATTTTTGAACTTCGTTAATCATAAGAGTGGAGACAATTTGTTGAGATAATCAAACATTTCCAGCTGCCGAGACGTCACGTCCTACGCGTATGTAATTAGTAAACCATAATATTTGTATACAAAGTAAATAATATAAATGTTTCTTGAATTGTGACTTAAAATATTGTTCTTTTATTTTGTCCTACACAAAGTACAAGATATTTTGTACTCGGTTTTTATCTTAGTAGACTTATCATTTAACTTTAGTGCAAAGTAATGCATATTGGTAATAATATTGTAACGAAATTGACTCTGCAAGAATTGAATGTATTCTTTGTAATTGAATTGAAGTATTAAAAAGTTGTTGATACCATTAATGTTGGTCTTTATTCAAGTTTTGTCATAAAATAGGAGGTTTCATTTTTTTTTTTATTTTTTAGCTTCACGCTTTATCCCGCACATGGCAGGGTAGGCAGAGGGAACTGCAGGAACCATATGAACCTAGTGTTAAGACACTCCGTTACTTAGTCCCTGCTTACTCCGTCCCCACTTTCCGCCGTTTTTTCGAGGCATTGCGTGTTGAGTGGCGGAACTCAACGCCGCGCTTTGCCTTAGTTGCCAGAGCGAAGAAAATGGAAATAGAAAAATCCATCTTCCCCGACTGGGGATCGAACCCAGAAACCGTCGCGTTAGCCGCGTTACAGGCAGACGTTGCGCCTCTGCGCCACGACGGTCCTCAAAGTTTTATTACTACTGTTATAGTATATTTATTTTATTAATATTTACGTAGCAAAATTTCGAATGTAACGAGATTTTAAAAAAAATATATTTAAATTTATATCTGTATAAATTTATTTTATAGTTTATCCACAAATATCACTAGCATTAAAGCTATGATTGTTTGTTATGAAATGAAAAAATGCTTCGTTATTGGATGGTTCATAAAAACGTTGTTGACAAGTCAATATAAATTACGTTGTACATACTTTTTTTCTTTTTCGGTTTCATTCTCCTTCTTCAAGTATTTTTTCTGTACATGAGAGAAACTTGTGCCAAGACACTGTTTTCTACTTTTCATCGAAATTCAGAATATTGGAACTTAAGGTTATACTTTGTCTTATTTACATAGACTGAAATCTTCTCTCTGAAAAAGTCATATAATTAAAATACTCTTTCTAAGAGAAAATTGAACTTATAACCATCGCCTTTATTGTTAAACGCTGTCCTAATGCACCTAAACGGCATCAAAACCTTGAAATTGTAAACGTTCTACGTAATTTGTTGTTAAGAGTTCTCATTGTATTTAAACGTGTGGTGTAGAATATTTTGAAGTTTAGTGTAAATATTAAGTACACGCCCGAATGCATGAATGAGTTTTTATTTATTTAGTTTCTATTTTTAAGCCTTTTAGTAGGTACATTATACATATTAGACTGGTTTTGTATTTGTTTATGTTATATTATTTATAGAAGTTTACTGTTAGGAAATGAACGAAATGATATTTTATAGTCACATAAAACGGTAAAAGGCATAGAATTAGTAGGAATTTTTTTAGCTTCACGCTTTATCCCGCACATGGCAGGCAGAGGGAACTGCAGGAACCATACGAACCTAGTGTTAAGACGCTCCGTTACTTAGTCCCTGCTTACTCCGTCCCCGCTTTCCGCCGTTTTCGAGGTATTACGTGTTGAGAGGCAGAACTCAACGCCGCTCTTTGCCTTAGTTGCCAGAGCGAAGAAATGGAAATAGAAAAATCCATCTTCCCCGACTGGGGATCAAACCCAGAAACCGTCGCGTTACAGGCAGACGTTGCGCCTCTGCGCCACGACGGTCCTCAATATTTATTCTAATTAATAACTTAAATTTAATAGATTTTTCTACTTAACTTTTATGTACCAAATGCCAAGAGTGTTCCTTAATATGTACTACAAAGAAACAATAAAAAATTAATAAAAAAGTTTAATATAAAGAATCGGTATTTTTTTTTCAAAGCATAGCTCAGTGCGAAGGATGCGAATTCTCTAGGGCGGTAAAAATGAAATGCAATAAACGGGAATGAAAAATTGACGTGATTCCAAGCGTTGATTGTGAAGTGCATTCTCAATGTAATTTCTTTTGATTTTCCATTCCACATTGCTTTTATAGGAAACATTGGTAATGCGTTTTGAGTGATCACTTGTTGGCTATAATGCTCTAGCTTTTCTTCATTAACTATCTTTTTTGATATATTTTAGAAAATTTGTTAGATTATTTATAAAATGAATATGTTATACTAATGATATACATAAAAATATATGTGTGGATATATGGTGTATTTTTCGCCATTTGAGTTCCACCACTTAAAACGCATGCCTCGAAAGTTGGAAAGCGGGGAAAGAAGTCTTAACATTAGGTTCCTTCGGGTCCTACCCTATATATAAAATAACAAATGAAATACCAGTTATTGAGAGAAAATCAAAAGGATTGTCTTATATCTTCATACTAGATTCTTTATCATCTCTCTGTTAATGTACAAATTACAAATCAAAATTAAAATTTTTGTAACTTTATTTGAAGCATCTGTGATATATAAATTTGAACTAAATTTTATCTACAAAAATAGCATATTAAAATTTAACACCTAACCTCATTTCCGGTGTGTAATTTGCGAATATTTTAATTAAAGCAGCATTTTCTTTCTCACGACAAATTTTAAAGTAAAGATCTTAATATTGGAGGAGGATTTCAGCGAAGCACCGCGAGGCTCGTGAAATTTAATTACCACACGCTAATTCCTGGGCTAAAATTAATATATATTTTCCATACTATTATGTGATAGTCTTTTAATAATTATGCAGTCCTTTGTGCTAAGTAATGTAATTTAGATTTTGCCTTAAGCCTAATGTTATGTTGTAGTGGATATACATACAATACATACATATAATGAAAAAATGACGCAAGCTGTAAAACCACTAATTGATCACAAATTTATTGCTTGAATTGATTTTTTTAAATGTTTATTTAACTTTTGCCTATTGGTCTGCATCTTTATATTTACGATCATATAATTATTTTAACTGTCCCTATTAGGTGTAATGTAATATAGACACGCTATTCAACTTCAATTTCTAAAAAAATAAAAAGAGTTTACCAAAAAAGTTTTTTTTTATTTTTCATAACAAAACTTGTATACGGAAAAATGAGAATTCAGTATACACTCGACACGCAATGAAGAATTAGTGCGGAAAGCGGAGTGTTTTAACACTAAGTTACTGTAGAGTTCTCTCTTTTACTTCAGTTTATATTTATTTATCTTTCAGACACATAATGCCAGAATTGACATAACACATAGCTATATATGTAATTACTTTTTCAAGATCTTGTTTATTTGACTTATTTCATAGAAATACCCAATTAAGTAAGTGCCTACTCGTTACATCCGTACGCCACTTTATTGTTGTAATTATGTAGAAATAAGTTGTTCAAACCGTTGTTGAGCTGCGTCATAGCGTCTAACTGTAAACGCAACGGTTGCACGTTTGATTCCCACTCGAGTAAAAAACTCACCATCTTATATCGAAGGTGCGATATTTAGTTAGTTTACTTCACACAAGGTTTCAATGAAGTATCTTGATACTAAGCTCCTGCTACTACGAATATTGTCATTTTCATTTATTGGCAATTGAAAATGATTAGCATTTTAAAACTTGCAATAGATTAATCTGTTTATTCATATGTCAGCATAAGCATCAAAATCGTCGACAAAAATCTTATGTAATATGTACATATACAGAATATGATACTTTAATAACTTGAACGTATTTTTAAACATTATATAATGTATTTAATTTGTTTTCTTTAAACAATTTATTTATGGCAAAATTACCTACAATAAGTCTATCAACGCATAATTTACACCTTTCATCATATGAATAAAAACCATAAGTTTACCATAACCTTATTATGTATAATCATAGAGGCTACGTATGAAAGCTTTTGAATTAAGCCGTGTTTACAAAAGCCACTATAAATTATAGTTGTAGTTCTGGTTGTACTTTTCGCTAACTGTATATAACAGTTTACCGGAGTGAAGCATTCTCGAGAAATGATTAGCTTTACCGAAGCGAAGGTCTTTTAAGGTTTCAGCATATAAAATGAATAAGACTACGTGCATTTTGTATGCATGTCTCATGCACATGCGAGCTGTGCATTTGTCATAGAATTTGTCTGGCCATATCATAGCTTATTTAAATTAATATGTGTGTAGGTTTTGTTTTATTAGATATTACTTAATTATATATTTTAAATGGCTAATGGCTGTGTCAATAGTGATTGCCCAAGAAACTTTAATAATAGAATAGATCTTTCAGGGAGAGAAAAACTGCTTACACTTGCTTAGTTCGAATAGTCATATACACTGCTTTTATGGATCTAGGAGTGGATTTAAACTGAAACAACTTCCTGATGTTTCAGTTTAAATCCATTCCATATCAATTGTGATTCTCTATTTTCTTACTAACTTGTACTATGATTGACTATTACTTTATCATTTTTTGTGATAAATAAATTATATTTATTTATTAAATATTATTGATTATACTTAAAAAAAACATAAAAAATCATAAAAGTATTTAATAAAAATAACATTCTCTCTCGCCAAACGATTGTTCTTTGTAATGGTCTTTGGGTAGCGGAAATTTGTAAAAATCTCCCTACAGAGATGCTAACAACGATATAAGTTGTATAAAAGCATATAAGAATTTCAACGCGGCGTGATGTAGAACGCATGGCGCAGTGGTGAGAGCGCCTGCACGGTTCGCATTAGGGCGCGTGTTCGAGTCCCGCTGCGTTCAAATTTTTATATGTTTTCTTTAAGTATTTTTTCTATCCTCAGTGTGGATTCACAACACTTTAAAAAAATCATAAAAATATTATTGATTATATTTAATTAATCATGGAATTAACTTGTGAAAAAAATATTTAAAACTGTTATGTTGCCAATATTAAATTATTGGTATCGGAAGTGGTCGGCTGTGTGAGGTATAGATGGACAAGCATAAATATTTGGTCGACCATATTATATACACTGTAAAATAAATGTTTTTGAAGGGAAATGTTATGTATTTTATTATATAGCATATGAAAATAAACTCTCATTTTATTACACTGTTATATTGACATCCATCACAAAGCGGAACAGGTCTGTAGTAGTTGCACTCGAGTGACTGACATACAGTTTACCGCACGCTCTTCACGTAATATCACCGCAGTTAATAATAAATATACGAATTTTCTACGTACGAGAGCATGAGACTCTTCAGATTAATGGAAAATAGCTTAGATTATATTCTTCCTCATAAATCTTTAAAGGATAGAAAATGTTCCCGGGATAGATACCTTGGGGATGTTTGAAGAGATTATTAGGTATTCATGACTTTGAAATATATATTTTATATTTTAAATTTAAAAGTTCTTACATAGAAAATTTTCTTTTACGTATATAAAGTTTATTCAGTTAATAAATTGAATAAATAATGCAATGCAAAACTTAGCTGATATACAAACGAATATCTCTCATGATTTTAGTAATCGCCAGTGTACGACACTGTATTTTTTACCACCCTGTTTTTAAATACCATTAAGTTATTACACATTCAAGGCAAGTTAAAATCTTAAAGAAATATTAATTTTTCTAATTTTATTTTAAATATTAAACTTAATATTAAACATTGGCAGTAATATTATTTTATCATATCTTTTCCTGAAAACCCGTGAAATTATAATGTAACGTTCGCACAACCCCATGTAAAAAGAGAAAAGCAATTGCAATATAACCACAAGTCAGAATAGATTATTTAACCTCTATAATATTTTTAAATTAAAATCAGGAAATAAGATCGGAAAAGCATAAGTCGTGTTGCAAAGGATTTAAATTCTACAACGAATGGAGTGAAAAGTAATAAAAGAAAATGTAAAATTTACGACTAAGTATAATCTCATGCGGTGCGTTGTAACTCGTTGATTCATTACCTGATTACGGTAAATAAAGTGCTTAGGAAATAAAAAGTATTTAGAATTGTATTTACTTTACCTTGTGTTGTGGGCATTGAGTGTGTAAAGCAAATAAAAGCATTGCAATTACGTATAGGCACTTTGGGGCCCGCGTGATATTTAATGACTGGGACTCGGACTGAGTACTTACAAGTGTGCTTTAGTCAAATCAGATAAAATAATGCACTAGTTTATATGACATGGAATTAATATATCTATATTATACAGTAATGTAGACACGGTCGCCTACGTGCTTGTAAATAAAGCTTAAAGAAGTTTTACTTTTATGATTGTTTTTAAGAAATAAATAAAAGGCTTATCTGTTTCATTTTGCCATGTGATCGCATTACTGGTGCGAGTTGCACTCGAAGAAATAGTTGTAATTAACCTTTTCATATTTATGTATAGCAGAGTAGACAAAAAAAACCTAATATAAAGAAATTCTCCTCTTTTCACACGTAACCTATGAATGCCAAGATTTTTCGGAATAAGTAACCAACTTAAACATTGTTTTGACTATAGCTTTTAGTATTGATAACTCAATAAAATATCGTTGTAAACAATTAAAGTCATAAAAGTCCTGAAGTATGTGGCTTATGTGCTTTATAAGCATATAAGCTTCACGATTAATTGTGTTATTATTTTAGTAAATAAAATAATTATAACATTTCAAAAGCATATTTTGCTTTATATCGTATACACTTTTTATATTAGCAAATTCAAACTTCGCAAAGTTTATGGTCGACTTTCTCTGTCAAAAGTTATTTAATAAAATTTATTTCGAACCTTACAACCTTGGCTTCACACAGCCTTATTTTGGACGAAGTCTTTGCGAATTTCCGTTCGCCTTCATATATTTTAATTAATGGGACACGTTATCTTTACATTGAAGAATTTTAAATAGTTAAGAGAAAATTTAGTCTATGTTTATATGTACACTGTCTCTGGCCAAGTTAAAGGTAACTAGGAAAATATATATGTTAAATTTCAAACAGGTTAAAATATAGTTATTTATTACAACAAACTTTTATGTCCACTATTGAATATGTTATATATAAGAAAAAAAGCCTGAAAACACAAAATCATACTTAAAGCATGTTTTTTATTAAAGACTCAATTAGATTCTTTTATCAAGTTTAGTAAAGAGTTAAGTAAAAAAATCTTTTAAACGTGCCACAAGTTAAAAAATTGACAGCTGCTTTAATTGTTACTATCTTACATACCTATTAAAATATCCTTTATTCTTGATTTATAAACAATGAGTAATAATAATAATTAATAGTTAATAAATAAGTTAATATCTTGGTAATACTTAGTGTCTATGTCTGTCTTTAAATGTAAATCCTCTTGAATAACGAATGAGAGTAATATTTATATCCTTATACGTTTCACATACTTCAAAAATAAAATAAACATACGAATGCAAAAATAACAAGGAAAAAACAAAGTAAACTAAATGAACAAGGCCACATACAATTTGAATCTGCGAGAACGGAGCTGAATGTGCGCTACTTTGTTAAAATTAATTATGTGAACCATGCAGACTTCAATTACTCGTAGTTGCTGCCATGTCACGAGCCTGTTGAATTGTTGTGTACTTATGTGTGTATAGAAACAATCACTTATACTCGCAGTGTTTTATACCTAAAGCTTTTTTTACGTTTAAGCTTTTAGCTTTTACCCACAAACAGGACAGGTTGAAGAACGCTGGTATTGTGACACTCAGTTCCGATCAGTGTTGTAAGACTCACTGCACGCAACTGTGTGTGTTGTCAAGTGGATCATTAAACGTTTACGTTTTATATTTTATATATACATACTTACATAAATAACTTGACGCTTTGTGTATGGCGGAGTAGTCAGAGTGAAAGGGGCGCCAAACAAAATTTTAACGTTTTATTATTATTAACATAAAAATAATATATAAATGATAATTGTTTTAATAAAAGTCTAAATTATTATAATTAAACAAAGGAAATTCTTAAAGAGTTCTTTAATGTGAAAATTGCATTTTCGATTAAGTTTGAAGATCTGAATCTTGTAGTGACTTCTTTCTAACTTTAAGAGCTTGAAGATCTGCTAAGGAAATTCGCCTTAGTTACTTATGAATTGTTTGAGTCTGCAATTCTACGACGAATTTATATAAAATAGCGTTTGACTTTGAATTTTCGTACGTTGAAGTTGAAGAAGCGCCTCTCACATCTATTTGTGATATTTGCCTCAATTACATTCACTGATAAGAACATTATTGCATTTGATTCAAACTTTTTTATGGGCGCTTTCAATGTGAAATTTTTATTTTTAATTGAAAGTGTTCATGTTTTCATACAAATATATTATGTTCTCCGGTAACAAGATAAAGGGCTACGTTTACTTTTTTATATAATAAACATTGTCTCAATAGAAGAAGGGGAGGCAGACTGTCTTAGCTCTAAGTCCTCTACTTACCCTGCTATATGGAGAATATAGTGTAAAGCTAGAAAATAAATTACGAGATTGTAGAAGTGATGCTTACATTCCGGATTACTAATAGTAGCTTTTTGTATTATTTTGTATATACACTCACACGGATTTTATTAAGCTAGTTAAAATATTTTTACCCATTCATATATTACTTGACATTTCTTTTCCATGCAGCTGTTATCAACTGTAATAGTATATAGAGCTATAAAATGTAAAATAAAATTGCTTTTACGGGTGGCTGTGCGTGGAAATAACTTTCGAAGTCGAAATCTACTCACGGATTTATGAGCTGGCAAGACCATATTGAAATAGGTCATTTATATGCGTGAGATGTCCGGAGTTTCAAGTTGAACCGAAGTTTGATTCGACGTCAGTATTTACTTTACGTTGTAATTTGTACCAGCGTCCGCAGCCTGCACTAGTTTTATTAGATTGAGGGTAGATTTTGCTAGTTATTTGGTCTTGGCGATACGAGATTATTACTTACTCATACCATACAATTCTTAAAAAGCGTTTTAAAACAGAGTGACATATGCTTATATTATTAAAAAAATAATATATAAATATATATCACTTCGTTCTCTGTCATTTAAACTATTAGAAAAACTTTTTTTTCTTTTTTTTATAGCTTCACGCTTTATCCCGCACATGGCAGGGTAGGCAGAGGGAACTGCAGGAACCATACGAACCTAGTTTTAAGACACTCCGTTGCTTAGTTCCTGCTTTTTTCCGTCACCGCTTTCCGCCTTTTTCGAGGCGTGGCGAGGAGTGGCGGAACTCAACGCCGCGCTTTGCCTAGTTGCCAGAGCGAAGAAAATGGAAATAGAAAAATCCATCTTCCTCGAGTGGGATTCGAACGCAGAATCCGTCGCGTTTACAGGCAGACGCTTACACCTCTGCACCACGACGGTCCTCTACGGTATTATTACGGACGGTACTATTTGTTATAGTAAATCTGAAATTTTACTTACAACGACTTGATTCCACTCGAATCCACTTTAAATAACCAAATTTTAAATATCTGTATTATAATTGGACTATAATATGGGAATTGCAACCTATGCCACTATACATAAAGATGATTTCGTTTTCATTTAATTTAGTTCACACTAAATTCAGATAAAAATATATAAGTTTATTTAAGATGCATTAATTAAAAAGCTTTACGTACTGTTGATAAACTAGAAGTGATTTACTGCGAAAGACAAAAGATATGTCTAGGGAGGCTGGATTAATCTTAAAATCCTTTTGTCGCCTCGGCCTTGCCAACGTCAGTTTACTGCGGATAAACGGTTTTGACACTTCCATATTGTTTTTGTATCGTTAGCAGTGAGGAAAAGTTTCTTTTGCTTGTTACTACGCTTTGAAAATATCTAATTTGCGTTGACATTTCGTTTGTCAAACGTTTTTACTGTATTTTCATTTAATTAAGTTAATTTGGATAATATAAGTGAATATAGATGATTTTTTTTATTAATGCATATGTATAAATACTTCGGAAAAAAATGATACCTTTCTCAAACTAGTACAACTACTAACAAATACAAAATAAACGTAATAAACGTAAGTATAACATATCATTTTGATATACGTAAATTCTCAACTTGTTCTCTACAAATCTTCATATATCAAGACTTTCGCATGTATTAGTGTAGGTACAGAGAATTAAGCGTCCAGACACTCTGGTCTCCGCATTCCACCTGAAGTAAAGAAATTGTATTCTGAATAAAAATGTTCAACAGTGCGTTTAGATTTATATTCTCAATTATTTTTATCCTATTTCCGCTATATACTAATCAACGAAACAATACCAGGTAGTTCAATGAACTTGAACAAACGAATTACAGTCATTACCATCGCCTTTGAAATATTTTAAGGTGCACTTACTACAGGTACACTAGAAGTTACTATTAATTTTAGTTATATTCATGTATTTATATTACTTCGTACATGAATTGAAAGATATATACTATGTTTTAATTTAAATAAGTATTATATATATAATTAAATCTATTATTTTACAGAAAATTGCGTAAGTATTTCTAATAAATGTTACAGTAAGCAAAAAGTGAAAATTTTTGTCCGTAAAACCCGAAAAATGAGTACAGTTTAAAATAAACGACAACAGGTGGTACACACCGAATCTTAAAGCGTAAAACCAAACATCTTATTTGTACATATACTTTTACAACGACCCTATCCATCGTAAAAACAAGGATATAAGGGCATGTGATAATTCTCAGCCGCGTGGTGTTGTAACAGTGGTGCCAGATATTTTATTTCTTCCTTAAATTATGTTTTGGATAAATAAACACTTTTTACGTAATTGCGAAAAGGGAACGAAGGAAATAATAGGGGAAATGTTAGCTATTAAGTACAACGGCAGTTAACGTCTCCCACTATATAAACATTTTACGATGACAAAATAAAACATATTCTTATATATGTGTATATTTATTCGATCTATTTTAGATGATATAAATATCATTACGGTAGCAACACTTTCGTTGAGGCTTGTATAAACCTTTTTTGTAGCGACATAGCCTACCATATACTCTATAGTAGTCTACTAATCACAGCAATCCATTAACTTGGATTCTACGCCTGTAAAATATACGATATGGTTACAAAGTTGTAAAACAATTATTGTACTACAAAACAACCCTATAACTCTACTCCAAATTATAAGTATTTATGTCACATACAAATAAACAAAGAAAAAAAGTTTATCCCGTGGGATAAATTATCATAATGGTAGGTAAAGGCTTTTTAAAATTTCCCCACGTAATATTTTCAAAGTGCCGTGAATTCGCGTCTCACGTTTTGACAGCCCTTGTGTCAAGTGGGCTTTTTAACGCTGGGCGCAGGCACGTAGGTATTTCAGTGGAGGGAAAAATTAGATTACTTAAATCTCTGATATTATATAGTTTTTTTTATAGCTTCACGCTTTATCCCGCACATGGCAGGGTAGGCAGAGGGAACTGCAGGAACCATACGAACCTAGTGTTAAGACACTCCGTTGCTTAGTCCCTACATTTTTTCCATCCCCGCTATTATATAGTATTATATAGTTTAGGATGCTAATAATTTTTAAATAATATGAATTACTATGAATTTTCAATTAAAGTTTTTGATTGTAAATTTGATTCTACTTCCACGTAATTTGTGTACATTAGTAAAGCTGTTAAGCTTTCATGCATCAAATAGATAGGTATATATAATACAGGTATTTTTCCCTATTAGAAGAATTTATTTTGAACCAGAACATATCTACAGTCTAGCTAGTGTAGACCTCAATATCAAATGCGTACTTTGCAATTTGCATATAGATTACTCACTCCAACGTTACGTTCAAAATAAAATAATAAATATACGGAACAAGACGATATTAGTTTTCTCATATAACGTAGCATACGTTAAAATAATAAATATGCTGATTTTTTTACAGGAATCGTAAGGAGAGTTCTTAACATCTATTGTGATTCCTCTCCTTGTAAAGAGATTTACGTATCCTAATGCTAATATCATAGTATAACTATATAATAATTACTTGTTACATTATCGTTACGGCATATATTAAAACATATTTGACGTTCACGTGAAAATGAGCACTCTATATCGATTCCAGGCCAAATCGATTTTTGATATTTACCCTATGCCTACAAGGATTGTTTTAGTTGTAAAAATGGTACAAAGATATATATATTTTTTATTTTTCCCATTTTTTACTTAAAAGAATCGAACGGAAAACCTTAATCTTATAACATTTCTACTTTAACTTGACTTGGCTAAGGTTACAACGAGAAAGTTTAATGAGGAAAGTATCAACGCAAATTTAACCCTTAAGTACACATATGAAAGTCACATCACATTTATAAAAGCGTCCTGTTATGTTTCCACAGAAATGTTTATATTTTTTATATTTTACTTCACAATTTTACAAAATAATTTATGCTTTTATTTTACGAGAATGTTATACATTTTAAATATAAATATAAATTAGGAATAAAGAAATATTAATAATATACATATTTATTATTAATAATTTATATTATTAAATTATTAATATTTTAATATATTGCATAATTAATTATCGTTTTACTTATAACGGTAGAACAAAGTTCAAGGCAGATTCCGGACTAGGACTTCAGAGTGAGATTCCTCGCAATACGCGCAGTATCGATTGCTGTCTTGATTTTCGGGATTTTTATGTTATTTTATTGTAATGCAAAAATTTAAATATAAATATGCCATGCTTAATTATATCCAATACACTATATAATATATGTAGTTGTTAAATTTTGAGTAACAACAATATCATAAATTTCAAAGAAATTTTTAATAAGTTTATGTTTATTATATTTAGAACTCTTTCAAATCCAACAGAACTTTAGAAGTTTTAATAATTAAATTGAAAATTCTAATCGGCATGCCTTCTTATTTATTTCATTTTGTTTACTTATCTCGCAAATGAAAAATATTTTCTTTTAATTCATGTTTTCTTTTAAGTCTTTTTGGAAATTTAAATGTAATGTGTGCTTGATATGAAGAATGATACTTTCATGGATCAGTGACATCGTTACTGTGTGTAACGACCAATCTGTCATTTAAGCTTGAAAGTATCTTGATGGATAAAAGCAATACGCAGTTAAGGTAATGTCATTAAGAACAGTGTTTTTACAATGTTTTTGTTACATATATTTCTGTTAATTATTTTTATAAGTAAAAGCTTAGTGTATAAAAAATTTTACGCAACAACACACAAACAGTTCAAGAGTTTACAGCCGCTAGTTTTTGTATGTTTCCCAAAGAATATGTAATAATAGTAAAAACAACTTCACGCTTTATTCCGCACATGGCAGGGTAGGCAGTGGGAACAGCAAGAACCGTGGAAACCTAGTGTTAAGACTCTCCGTTCTCCGCTCCGTTCTGCTTTTCTTCGAGACATTGCGTGTTGAGTATGGAACTCAGCGTCACGCTTTGCCTAATTGCTAGAGCGACGAAAATGGATATGAAAAAATTTCCGAGAATAATAATTGAACCCACAAACGTTTACAGGCAGTCCTTATATATTTATAGTACCTTCCTATAACAATTGTCGCCTTTATGAAATGCCCAAAACTTTGGCCATTATATTTTAAATATAAGAAACACTTCTGTGATCTAGGAAACTTTATTGTATCTAATCAACACTCGTTATGTGGAACAACGCAAGCCACAATACCTGGTTGCCTATTGTTGAGATGTTAGAATTTATGGGTCTGTATAATAGTTACTACCTCGAATCCTATTATATGTCAAATGTAATAATATAGGTAACAATGATGTAGCAAATTAGGAGCATCTATTTTAGTAAATGTTAAAATGTATGTATATGTACATATAGGCTAAAGTTCAAGTCATGAGGTCGTCGTGATGTAATAGTACTATGGGGTTTGATATAAACTTGAATAACTACGGTTATTTTATGTTTTGCCGTTTGATGGTCGACACTCCAAGACGTCTTGACAGAAGATTCTCTCTGCCTACTTCACTGCCACTGTAAAAAGAGTAATAAAGTTATATTTAAAAATTGTTAAAAATTACGTTTTGATTAACGCAAAAATGAAAGTCTGATATTTTTATTGAAAATTTAACAAGAATTTGCGTAAGAGTTTCATTAAAGTAATTTAAAGAAAAAAATAAACAAATAAAAGGTCAATTCTGATGGAAACAAGTAATTTTCATTAAAATTTAAAGAAAAAAAAAACTTAATAAATTTGTATAAGCTTTTTATTTCTACAACATTTTTATATTATCTTTGTTGACTTTAAACATAAAATGCTTTACGCTTTATCCCGCACATGGCAGGGTAGGCAGAGGGAACTGGAGGAACCGTACGAACCTAGTGTTAAGACACTCCGTTGCTTAGTCCCTGCTTTCTCCGTCCCCGCTTTCTGCCTTTTTTCGAGGCATTACGTGTTGAGTTAAGGAACTCAACGCCGCGCTTTGCCTAGGTGCCAGAGCGAAGAAAATGGAAATAGTAAAATCCATCTTCCCCAGAAACCGTCGCGTTACAGGCAGACGTTACGCCTCTGCGCCACGACGGTACTCTTTTTTTTAATTTTTAATTATTTTAAATAAAAACGTTTGACTGTGTCATTAATACGAATAGTCGAAAAATTATGCACTAACTCACTTAAATATATTATTATAAAATTTACGTAACATTTTTTTAATCAAACAGCTCTTTCTTATTAAAGAAAAAAAAAACTACATAAGATTATTTAGGTATGTGTAAAGGTATAGTGAATGATTTCAATTTATAAGTAATAGGGATCTCAATGCCACAAGAAGTCACCATAAATCTCAAACCTTTTTCGTACGACACTAGCAAATTGTATGAATCATAACTGTAACACTGACCATGATGGTGGCATTCATATCATTCAAAAGATATACTTGTACATAATATACATAATATCTATACAAATGTAGAGTGAGGAAGCTTTTATGAATTCTTGCGCCGACTTTTGGCGACGAATAAAGTAAGTTTTAAAAATATAAATATATTTTGAAATTTTGTTAATATAAAGGAGCTTTATAAAAAAAGTTCGTTTGAAAAAACTTTGCTTTCCTAGAAATTAAGCTTTCTTTATAATTAATAAAATAGTTTCAATAAAAGTAAGATTAGTTTTTTAATTGACTTTTTTTGCTGTTATGCTTTCACGACCTAGTTGAGAAGCTTAAATTTTCAATTTCCAACTTGTTTCTTTTAAACATAACGTTTACATACTAAATGTATAGACTCTAGAGACTTTAATCGAAGTCAAATTTAAATAAAATGCTTAACACAAATGAAAGCAACCATTCAAAAAAATATATAATAACAAAAACAAAAAGTATGACTTGACGTCGAAAAATTGTCACCAGGACATTTTAATTGTATCAAATTACTTCTAATAATAAACCTTTTAGTGTAATTGAACATTTGAAATATGAGGATAATATCAAGCTAACTTAAGTCGGTACAGCTTGCAGAGACGGACACAAATTGCCCCGTGGGGACCCATTTTTTTCATACAGTGCCCACGGTTCAGTCATTTAGAATTCTCTTTTATTATGAACGGCACAACGTCGTTAATAACGCAAAGGATACTTTTCGGGTAAATTTGTCAAAGAGTAATTCACTTCATTATTGTCAATGTTGACACCGACTCGAGTTTATACGCGTTCTTGTTATAATACGATTTAGAAAATAATTTATGTTGTTTTTCGCTCACTGTGCGACGCAATGGGGTGATATGATTCGGTATGTATGTTTGTTTGTATGTTCCGTCATAGGGTGGAAATGAGCTTACTAATATCTTGACAAAAGACATTTCGCCAAATTAAACTCCGCCGTGGCGCAGAAGCGTAGCGTCTGCCTGTAAACGTGACGGTTTGTGGGTTCGATTCCCACTTGGGGAAGAGTGGATTTTCTATTTCCATTTTCTCCGCTCTGGAAATTAGGCTAAGCGCGGCGTTGAGTTCCGCCAATCTACATGCAATGCCTCGAAAACGGCGGAAAGCGAGGACGGAGAAAGCAGCAAACAGCAAGCTAATATTTTTGAATTTAAGTTCCGATTAAGGATACAATCACAGTGTCTGACTGTAAGCGCGAGGGTCGTAGGTTTTTATTCTCACATGAGGAGAATGAATGCTCGATTTGGTATTAAAAAAAAGTACGTCGTTTGGTTAATTTTTGGCTAATTTAGGCTAATTTTTTTTAACATATTGTCCCAAAAGTTAACGGGAAGCGAGGAACGGAATATCATAAACCTAAACTTACACTAATTACCCTGGTATATGTAAGAAATATAATAAATATTTTTATTTTTAACATGCACTTATTTGTGATTTTCTAAGTTTGTAATTATTGCAAAAATTTAGAAATTCCTTCCTCTTTATTTTGGTAAAATAAAAAACTAATCCCCGTAAGATAATTTAAATTTTCTTCCAAAAGTACCACATCACAAAGTGATACGTTTGTTGTTGATTAAAATGCAGATTGGATCCAAAATTAAAAAATACAAACAAAGGAAATAAAGAGCCAGGTTTAACTAAATTTCCATAAACGAGGAAATGTTTACAAATGAGATTCTAAAGATTTTAGCCAACCAAACTGGATGTGAATAATTTCCAAAGGGGATGCGGCAATACAAAAAAGATTTAGGAAATTGGTAATTGCTTATCGTATGTCATGTCATAAAAAGACCGTAGAACATAAGGACAGAAGCACATGATGACATTAAGAAAAGGAAATTTAAGAAATTAGAATCTTAAATAGGAAACGTAAGGAGTGACATGCGCCGAAACGTAGGGAGCCTTATTGTCAAAAATGTTCTAAAATTACCCCCATGATTTATGTTTACACATTGGGGCGGCCGAAGAGAATTAACGCAACCAGCCTCTGATACAAAAAACTGCTCAAGAGTTCAAAAATATATCTAGCCCCATTGCTGCTGAAAAGCTACCAAAAACTTAAATTGTCCATTCCCTGAAAGTCCTTTTGTGATATTCAATGCTGGTTTACGAAAGGACCCAAACCATTAAAGGCAGAGTAGACCTGTTGGACAAGAGGAAAAGTCAGATGTGGTAATTAAAAAGACGAAATTTTAGATACTGCACGCCTTTCAAAAATCTTGAAAGGAGATTTACATAATAGAAACATCGAAGGATTAATTTTGGAAAAAACAAGACGGCTTTTTCCAGTGAACGTCAACATTACAAACTTATTATTATATAACGTATGTTTGGTGACACCAGGTAATGTCCTTAAAAAAAGAAAACAGTCTATGAGAAATTTTCAGAAGGCTTTTGAAAATGGAGCGAACACATCTGAATATTTAAAATTAGAGAAAACTAGTCATAATGGAATTTTGAAGCAATGCAGTGTTTAATTTTAAGAGGTCTAAAATTAAAACTAGATTTAAAAAGAAGATCCTTTTAGCTCGACGAATCAGTGGTTTTCCTAACCAATTTTAGACCCCCTTGGAGTTACAAGCAAGGTAATAAAATAGGGTTTCCCCTCACTTTTTGTGTTTAATTTTTTAATAAGTAAGATTTTTTTTTAATTTTTGTTTAACTTTTTTTGTCACGTGTTCTTAAAAAACTTTTCAAAAATAGAAAAGAAAGCGAAAGGGATGAATTTTAAATTTCAGCAGTAGTCAAAGATTTTCGAATATATTGTCGTTAAAGCATAAGTCTTACCTAAACCTCTCTAAAGCGTTAAGACCATATGCTTTTCGCTAAAAAAAAGCACTTAATGCAAA
Organism: Dione vanillae; assembly: GCA_037178615.1. Taxonomy (NCBI): domain Eukaryota; kingdom Metazoa; phylum Arthropoda; class Insecta; order Lepidoptera; family Nymphalidae; genus Dione; species Dione vanillae. The sequence continues at coordinate 766,260 of JAZFAU010000200.1, forward strand.
CTATAATCAATTGAGGTGGAGGTTTCAACTGATACCGTTAGAGTCCTAAAATATTTACTGGAAAGACAGTATAGCAAATTAGTATTTTGATTACGTAATTTACAATCTAAAACAGGGTAACCCAAATTTTAGGAGGAGTATTATGCCACTCGAGTGACACGAAATTATAAACACCTTCTACCACCCCCTCTGTCCTATTGCGGAATAACTGATATCCTCGAAGGGAATAGCAGTATTAATTGGAACGCTTGCCAGGTCTAGATATCAGATGCAAACTTGAAAAAATGTGAAAAATTTTTGCCGCGGAATGCTTACGCGTTTATATCACCAACGCATATGAGTGGGTATGCGTATGTAAGAATATCATAATCTTCAAACAAGCGACGTTGTATCTTGATGAACTATTTTCTGTCTACACTATGTAATTGTAACGGAACGTATTAATGTTTTTCCCAATTTTGAATAAATCTCTTAAAAAAATATATAAAATAAAACCGCAATAAATAAAATTAATAATTATAAGCTTACCAAATTTTTAAACATTGACTGGCAAGGGACATTAAACCATTGTAACTTCATAAAATATTATAAACAAAAACAATAACAACATAATAATCCAATGTTCAGTAGATTTAAAAAAATAAATTATTGCAAAACGCTACGACAAAATCACTTTCATATTTTTATGTTACTATAATATTATATTTATAAAAAAAAAACTTCCAAAAAGTAATTTTGAATGTTAAAATATGCCCCAAAAAAAATGATAAATAGCACTAAATACATGGTATCATGTTTAAAATATTACTAGTTACTCTTCGGTGCAGTTTCTTTAATTTTGTACCATAACTTAAATTTTACCTTTACAATCTAACTTATAATATTTATAATAAAATGCCATCGCTGAACATTTTCCTATATTAGGCCCATGCAAAGTCTTTTGTATAAACCAAGTCTATGTGCATGAATGATTGATGGTGCCTTATTAACAGCTTAATTAAGGTCAATACATTTAATAGTTGTATGAACACGTCTCTTTTTTTCCCCAAATAAGTGAAAACAAAACCCGTTTCATAGTAATTAGTCTTCCATTGGTTTAAGGACAACGTTGAAAAATTGTAACTCATGTCCCCCAATGCTTGGACGTATACTCTCGGGGATTCCCGGCCTTGAATTAGTGGGAACGAATCTGAGATCTTTGTCAAACTAGCCCATCAGTGAGGAACCATTGAGATTTTATTCTGCTTTAGCAGCTGCCCCCCGGCATATATTCATCTTTATAAATGGAATAAATTTGGGTAATCAAATCAGTTAAAGGTAGACTATGCCCTAATTATAATTTCACAAGCGACTTTTTTTAACTCAAAAACACAGTGGATCGAAAGACTTCTATCAAATATGCCGCTTTCGCGGAATGCGTATATATATATTTACGTAAAATCAGTTCGTGTAAACGATTCGCTGTGTGAATGTGCTTCTTGACGAAAGAACCCTTTGAAGGTTCCAAAATCCTTTTTTTTCCATAAGTTAAGTCGTCCCTTTGTAAGAAAATTTTACTCCAGGTTCCCCCCATTATAACATTACTTATAATATAGATTATATAATAAACCCATGTAAAAAGGGATTTTAAATTTAACAACCAATGTATTATTGTGTTTTATACTGTAATTTTACAGAAATTAACTACTAGTTTTAGGGGGAGAAAGGATTTATTCCAAAATGCTCTTAATCTTTACATGCTTCTATTAAAAAAGGTGTGTGTTTGAGCTTTTTTCAGTGTTGCCGAGTAGTATTCCCCCTTTTATTTCACTATACAATATGCCTGTAAATTTTTTTAACTGTGAAGCTAAAACGCCCTTTAAGAACAGAACTAGAAAGAAAAGTTCTTCATGCTTTTTAGGCCAGCTGCCTTCCCCAATATTCGCCAAAGTCGTTGTGGGGAATACACGAAAAATTGGTTTAAAAAAAGTATAAAGACTCTATAGTAATACGACAACGTATTTATTTTATAACCAATTATTATTTAAAATAAACAAATAAAAAATAGTGGAAACTAAAAAAAACATCTATCGCTAAATTTTCACCCCGAATATAACATATAAATAATAATAATTTACATTGAAATATAAAATTCTATTTGAAAAAAGTAGATTTTAGCATAATGACACCAATTAATTGTTCCTTATTTGGATCGGGACTTTTGAACTAACCCTTTGAACGGGAAATTCAAAAACATCAACGTTTAAAGTTATTCTTTTAGAAAGAAATTCAAAGTTCTCGTAGTCCCGTAGTGAAGTAAACTTTTTACACAGTTAGGGGGGTATTTATAAACGGATTAAAACTTAAAAATTATAACTATTAATATATTATTATAATAATTGTAAAAGAAAAGGATATTTTAATTTCAGCATAATAATGTATATATTACAATTTTTTCGTTAGTTTTAAATTTGTTAGTTCTTATTAAATATTATACTATAATATGACTAAGCCGAATATAAATAATTATTATATATACCAATTATCTATTATCAAATATACAATTTATCTACACTCAACACACATAAGTATAAATAATGCAAAGAATAACTTTATTAATATAAAAAATGAACAATATTAATTTAAAAAATCAAAAATTTCAATTCTAATCTGCTAACAATTGATTTAACAGCAAGTTTTTTTTCTGGGAATGGAAGTGATTTTTGTTTCATAATGTACTGACCAATTACATTTTTACTATAAATTTTCAGATTCGGCATCATTTTGTTTGTGAGTTTAGGTAATAATTGGATTAATAAAAATTAAACATAATTAAAATTAAAATTTGATGAATTCAATCTGTTGTTCTTAATGGGGAAAAAATAATTTTTTGAAAGTAAAATTCTCACTCAAAATACTTAAAATCGTAGTCGATTTGCAGAACGGCAAAGGTACACTTGAAAGTTTTTTATTGAACAACCTATTAAATCATATTTAGTATATATATGTTTAAATAATATTTATATTAATAATGTAAATAAATGAAATAATATTTATTAATGGTATATATACTCGTAAATTATTTCAAAAAGTCACCTTTATCTGTAGAGAAGAGTGATTTAGGATTTTAAAGCACTGCTTCTGCTTGTGTCGGGTGGGCAGTGGTTGGAAACAGGTGTTTCTATTGATTTAGGAGTAGTGGGTTGAAAATGAATCGGAAGCAGTTTACTTTAATAAAAAATTACTAAATTTAAAAATTTGGGATTTAGGACCACTTTTGTATATAAGTGTGTAAGAAAGGTGACATAGTGACTAATTTATAATGGTTTTACCAAATGGCCTTTAACGTTTTAAAACATTGAGAAAAAG